>JAVSCE010009835.1:0-62387 GCA_032199065.1 Smutsia gigantea
AATCAGCGCTCAGGGCCTCGAAGCCCCCTCCCCAGCCTCTGTGCCCTCTGCAGGTGCCTTTCCCCCTCCCCCGCCCCCAGGTGGGTGCCCAGCCCTCCATGCGGGCACACCCACCCTTAGGAGCCGGGCCTTGCTGTGGCTTGTTGCTGGTACCAAAAATGTGCCAGGCTACCCCAGGGCAAGGACCGGCATGCACTGGTCTGTACCCCACCCCACCAGGCTGTCACCCGCAGGCTGGGCTCTCCAGGGAGGGGAGAGGGAGGGCTGAGGTCAGGAGGCATGCAGGGGAGCATGGCAGTGGGGCCCGTGGTCAGTCTCCTGCCCTCAAGGGGCAGAGTGGCTCTAGGGGAGCCAGTCCTCCCACAGGGCTGGGAAAACCTGAGCGGAAGCCCAACAGCCTGGGCCTGGTGGATGCGAGCTGGTAAAACTAGCACCAGGAGATCCTCTAGGAGGAGAGGAAAGGGTGTGGGCAGGATGGAAGCCTTGAGGGGCAGATGCTGCAGATAATTTTCGCTAAACCAGGACGATTCTCAGACAAGCTCTTGTTAACGGCTCCACCAGGACAGCAGATGCTTGAAGGATTCTCCCAGTCCTGGAAGAAGTCCTGGAGGGTCGCTCTGCCCTTGGGGAAACTAGCTGAGTCTCCCCACAGTCCATGGCCCTCATCAGCAGGGCGCTCTCCCCTACCCTTGGGCGTCAGGTACATGGAGTATCTCTTCATGGTATCTGGCGCACTCCACTCGCTGCCGAAGCTGTTCGCGTAGTTGTTCATGAAGCGATTGTCACTGCCTGGGAAGGAGAGGTAGGGTCAGCAGGTGGCAGGTGGGGAGGAGGAGCTGGTCTCTTGCGGGCCTTCCTGGGCTCGGCTGAGTCAGCCCCCGGCCCTCTGTCCCAGGAGAAGCCACCTCAGAGAAGGTAACACCCTGTCCAGTGCCCCCTTGGCTGCCAAGCTCCTGGGGGCTGAGAGAGGGTCTGCAGTGAACCATCCACCCGCCCTTGGGCCCTCCCTTGTAAGTAAAACCATGTGCTCAGCACACCGCTGTTTATAAGGTGCTACTAATACCCGTTTCTTATTTGATGTGGACATACCCCCTTGGGCTAGTATGGAGAGCCCCACCTGACAGATAAGGAATTGAGGCTCATGGGTAAGTGAAGTCACTCACCCAGTGTCACATGGCCAATAAGGGCAGGGTTGGAGTTTAGTCTCTTGTCTCCACTCCTTGGCTCTGTCCCAGCCACTGATGGAGGCCCAAACATTGGCCTCCATAGCCAGGGATCCAGCCGGCTTGGTGGAGGCTTACAGAGGGCAGTGAGCTGCTCAGGAGGGGCACTGACTCCTCCCCACCCCCTGCCCACCAACTGACCCCAAACCCAAACAGATCTGTGGCTGCATGCTCACTTGCCCCGAGCCTCCCTTCACCCTATCCTTTCAGTTGCTACTTGCCAATCTCCTACTCCCTCCACCTTCCCCCTCCCTCTCCCCTGGCAGAGAGGATGAACCAGAGGCTCAGACCCTCCTCCTTCATCTCCACCGCCTGTACCTACCTAGCAGGCACCTGGCACCCGGTAGGCCCTCCACGGCCAACACACATCCTGATGTTGGCCCAGCCCCCTTCCTGATGCCCCAAGCCCAGGCTGAAGGGGGTCTGTGCCTCTCAGCCCCCAGGCCTAGGAGGATGGGAATGAGTCCCTGGTCTGGTGGGCAGGCTGGCATCAGGGAGAAGAGGGTGGTCCCTCTGAGGTCTGACTTCCCAGCCACCTACCCCCTGCCTCCTACAGCCGGACACACTCCTGATAACAATGCGATGGCCACAAAACCCCAAGTCGGGGTCCCAGGGTGCCGGGTACAGGTGTAGGCTGCTGACCTCAGCAGCACCCATCCCCGCTCCTGGAGGCCACCTTCCTGCGCACCTGGCACAACGCACAGGGCCACACCTGCACAGAGACCACAGCCAACACAATCGTGACCTAGAAATGGCACCGTAGGTGGGCAAGCAGTAGGGGGGGGGTCCCTGTGGGCTCCCAGGCCCCCCCCAGCCCAGGCAAGCCATCCACATAGGCCATGCCGGACCTCGGCGGAGGAGGTACCCCAGGGACCATGGTCGTCACCCTCTCCATCCCTCTGCACAGCCATCAGCAGCCGCAGCATCTCAGTTGAGAAGATACAGGCGGCTGAGCAGCAGAGTGTGAAGCCCAGCTGCACCCCCTGCTTTGCTGTGTGCCCTTGGGAAAGCTCCCTCTCCGAGCCTCCACCTTCTCATCTGTGAAATGCAGTACATCCCACAGGGAAAAGAAGAGGTTGTGAGTGAAGAGCTCTCACAAAGTGAGCATACAGGGGGCACTCAATCCCTGCGAGCCATCGCCGTGAGCGGCATCACCACCGTCACTAGGAAGAGGATTTCCTAATCTGAGTGCTGCTTAAAGCCAAGTGATTGTCTTGCTGCAAAGGGTCCTCAGGTGTGATTCAATGTCCCCTACGTTTCACAAGACACTGTGTGAGGTCACCATGACCAAGATACACAGACGGCCCCCTAAAGCCCAGCTCTTCTGCACACTCTTATCTCCTTCGCATCCCCAAAGAATCACATTCTCCATCTGGAGACCAAAGATGGGATTCCCTTCCTTTGGGTGTTTGGGGCCAGAGGTCATTATGCAGGATGTATCTGCAAGGCCCTGTGCTGGGCCCAGGCTTTCAGGGAAAGTGCCCCAGCTTCAGGCCCTAAAGGGACTGGGCTGGGACCAGTGGGAAAGGACTTAATGAGGTAGTTTCTCATATTGAGAGGCTTTCTGTGAGATGACTCAGTTGGCCTTGGCAGAGGATGGCGTGACCCAGAGGACAAGCTGACTTCAAGGGAATAGGTGAGTCACCGAGACACACATGTCCTATCCCCAGCCCAGCCCGCCAGGCCAGGTCCAGCCTCTGGGCTCAACACTGCCTAGCACAGCCACGGTGACAGGCAAGTTCTCTCTCCAACCACAGAGCAGTTCTAAGTCACGTCTACTGGGGTCCGCAAAGACACCAGTTTGGAGTCTGGCCCTTAGCAAGCATCAGCACCCAACAGCTACTGGACTGGGTCCCACAGTCAGATGTTGATCTAAATGAAACCAATCCCTGAGCTTGATGGATGACCACCGAGAAGAGGTCTTTCTGAAGCCCACGCCCAGATGCTCCCTGCCCTGAGGGCCCTTGTAATAGCTGCCTAACTTCGGCAGCAAGTTCAGTGCAGGTCTGTAATCCCTGAATCCTAGTCCCAGCATCTTAGGTAGAATGGGCGGCTGGGAACAATGAGGGACCAGCTGGCTGGACACCAGCCTGCATCAGGCAGCAGGAACTGACCTGGGAGAAAAATGCCCGTGGCCTAGGGGTCCGCCCACAAGAGGAGACCTACCATTCTCCATGTGGTTCCTCTCAATGAAGTTACGGCTCAGGTCGGCCTTGCACATCTTCTCAACGTGGCGCATGCACACATTGAGCAGATCATCCTTGAAGTTGCTGAGTGACTGGCCCAGGCCCTCCCCCTCCAGCAGAACATGATAGGTGGGCAGGGGTGGAGGGAGGGAGTAATTGCTCATCAATGCACCAAATTCCTACCAAGAAAGGAAAGAAGCCATTAACTGCCTGGCTCTTTTGGAGCTATGGGGGCAGGGGGTGGACCCTTCTCTGCAGGGGGCTCTCACAGTCCAGCTAGAAGACTCAGTGCTAGGAGCCAGAGAAGCTGGGTTCTAAAAACAGCTCTGTCATTAACTAGCCCCACTTTTCCTCTCTGAACACTAGTTTCTCCTTTTTCTGTAACATGAAAAGGTTTGACTAAAGTCCACTAGATGCTAACATCGCTAATGGCACTAGTGGTCAGATATGTGACTCCATGGTTCCTACCTCTAAACTAGATGCAATCTGCCTACCCTATGGGGGTTTATGGGGGTGACCCAAGCTGTGATGTCTTCTCGAGCAAAAGCACTAGAGAAAACACAAGGGATCACTGGAGTGTTCTGAATAAGTCATGGTGGTACCTCCACCTTTTGTGCCACTCTCAGTCCTGCCTCCACACTTTGGCACTTCTGCCTTCCCTTCCCCCTCACTGGAGAACTCCTCTTCCTTCTCAAATCCTTGGGGTCTTCAGCACCCAGTTCCAATCCCACCTCATCCACAAGCCCGCCTTGGATCACTCCAGCCTGCTTGCCCTCCTCAGAGCTTCCACAGGCACTTATCTCCTGAACCATATGCTTTATCAGTTAATTACACACTCTTCTAGACTGTTCTCTAATTGTACATGTCTTATCTTCCCAGCTGGACTGTAGTTCCTTAGGGGCAAAAACCATGTCTTGTGCTTCTCTATTCTCCACAGCACCTAGCAGAGTACTGATCATGCAATAGTACCCAAATGCTCTAGCAGACAGAAAGATGGATGGATGAACAGACAAACAGACAGACAAGATCAAGGATAACAAATATGCATCACTTCCATACCACTCCTCCATACCCAAAGCAGACATCGCTAATCAATCACAGAATAGAACTCTTTCCTACTGAGCCTGCAGCACTGTTAGTACATCTCAACTGAAGTTTGGCATAAGGTGATAGTTGCCTGCCATCTTTAGAGTGAGGTGGGGAAATGGTTTGGACGGAAAAACTAGACAGATGGAGTGGAACTTGGATGGATGGATGGAAGAATAGACAGATGATGAATGGTGTATGGGCAAACGGATGGACAGTGGGTGTTGGATGAGGGTCTGGAAAAGTGGGTGAAAGGACTGAGGGACTGCCTGGTGGAGGAGCCGCATGTTACCTGCAGAAACAGCACTGAGTCACTGATGCTGTGCATCTGCTCCCTGGTCTGTTTGTCCTCCTGCAGCACCTTGGCCCTCTCGTCCAGAGCATCCACGATCACCTTCACTTGGTCTACAGCATCCTGCTCCCGCTGCTCCAGCGCAGCCCTCACTTCCTCCTTCTGCTTCTCCAGATCCCTCACCAGGTCCCGGAAGTTCTGCTCCAGGATAGCCTTCTCATTGGTGGTGAAGCTCTAGGTCCAGAATGACGGGAGAGAGGAGGGAGGGTCAGTAACTAAAAACGTCCCTAGTGGGCTGCATCTTTAGGTTCCCAACACAGAGTCAGGGCATTTCTACTGCCTTAACCCAGCAAACCTGTTTGGCCAAGAATCTCATTCAAAGGTGTCATTGAGGGATACCATCTATTGAGAGAGCTGGTCAGGTTTTTTTGCAGTCCATCCTTCCTTATGGCTCCTTCCCCTTGGAGACATAATTCCACACTTGGGCAACTCTCCTGGCCCAGAAGATCCCCCCATGAATCATGGTGTGCTCACTGAAACCTCATCTATCACCAGACATCATTCAGAAAGTGAAATGATGAGCTATTTGTGTAGACAGTATCAAGAGTCAATGATTTCAACTGTGGTTTGCAATTATTCAAAGTCTGGCAGACATAATTCTCACCACACTGGAACAAGTAAAGAAAAAATGACATGTCTGGTGGGAGAGCAGACATTGAAGGACATTGGAAGATACCTTGGAGGACAGGCAGGTTTAGGGTCTTTATTTTCTGGGATGATGTAAAATGAGCTTTAGATAATGGGCAACATCCTGCCTGGGTGCCTGGCCCACCCTTAGAAGGGGATTGGCGAGATTGCCAAAGCAGGTGGGAGAACCTAGAGCAAGGGTGGGTTGCAAAGGTGGGTCTGAGACCTTGACCAGGAGCCAAGACCTGCCTCCACCCGGACTGCACCTGAGAGCCCAGCGAGGCAGAGGGCCGGGTGCTCCTCACCTTGATGCGGTCCTTCTCCTTGTGCCACTTCTCAACTTCATCCTCAATCTCAATGATCTTGAGTTGCAGCTGTTCCTTTTGCAGTGACAGCTCTGTCTGCAGGGAGGGAGGGAGGTTGGAGGAAAAGTCAGGTGGAGGAGGTAGAAGAGAACCAGAGAATCAGAGAGCAAACTTGGGCAGGGCTCACCACTCATCCCCTCATTTGGCCAATGCTTATCAGACCTCAGATAATCTAGGCACCATACCAATCACCAAGGATCCAGCAACAAGCCAAACCCATCTTGCTGTAAACTCAGGCCTCTGGGGCTGCACATCCCAGGCGTGTCTTTTTTTTTTTTTAAGTTTATTTTGATATCATTAATCTACAATTAAATGAGTAATATTATGGTGATTACACTACCCCCTTCATCAGGTTCCCCCCCTCCCCCAACCCCATTACAGTCACTGTCCATCAGCGTTGCCAGGCGTGTCTTTATAAGGGCCAAACCTCTGCCGGCTCCTCCACCCAGTGTGGGCAGAAGGGAAGCTCATCTATGGGGTTCCCACTCCTTTCAATGGACCTGAGGGAGAGGGAAGGAAGCTCCTGCCTCTTTCAAGCTCAGGGGGTTAAGGGGACCCAACCCAGCTTGGCTCAGCCCAGCCCAGGGAGTGTCCTGTCACAGTAACACCGCACAACGTTTCTGTGGCATGACGTGGGGCCTGTGTTGCAAGCAGGAGCCTGGGTTGCCGCTGGCGGGGACTCCGTCTGGGCAGGCACCGCTGTAAACCTGTTTATGTGAAAGGGAAGGCAGTCTGCAGTTTGGGCAAGATAGGGACTTCTATTCAGGGGCCTTGGGGGAGGAGAGACGCTAGCGAGTGACGCAGTGAAGGGTGGATGAGAGAGGAGCAGAGGCTCCAGCGATCCCTGCTCAGGAAGAGGACACGGGGTATTGGGGCTGGGCGTGGCTGGGAAGACAATCTATCAGGAGCGCACTAGGATGTGAGCTCTAATGGATGTACAAAGTATGAATAATCTTTTCCTCTGATTTGGGGAAATGCTCTCGTCTGAAAAGCAGCTACAACAGAGACAAAAGAAGAGGCATGAAACTCAATCCAATTCAGCTAAGTCAAGCGGCACCTTAGGGCTCGTTGCTGACGCTCTCAAAGCACCTTCCAACTTGGAAGACTGGCGGGTGGCCTCCACCTGACAGGCAGAGTCTTCAGAGAATGCCTTGGAACACTCATGCTCTCCCCATTATACTGGGTTTTGCACACCGAGTCCCACCCTTCTCTCCCACCATCTCTTTGAGGGGCCCACAAGATTAGATGAGAAGCCCCAGACCACTGGGAATATGAACTCTGTGGGCAAGGAGTCCGAGCTGGGCACAGGAGTCACCATGCATCACACCTCCTGAGCATTCCTCCAGGCCAGGGAGGGTGCCAGTGGGCTCCCTGCTGCAGACCCCTGGGGAAGTGGCCTGATAGTGGGGAGAACTTTCCTGGCTTTCTTGGAAAAGGTGGCCAGAGGGCCAGGGAGCTGGTGGAGACAGTGGAGAAGGCCTGGGCAGGAGCTGCAGAGGCCCCTGATCCACCTGCACCCCCTCTGCCCACATTGCTGGGCTGTCCAGGCCAGAAGACTCTTAAGTTCTCCTCTGTAACCATCGGCCCCATCGGCAGTGGGCTGGAGGCCCCACACGTGGAAAATGCCGTCACCAGAGATGAAAAATGTCTGTCAAAGGCAGAGGAATGAAGGGAGATGAGCGTGGAGATGAAGTCTCTGGAAAATGGCCAGGAGAAGCCAGCTGCTGGTGGACACAGTGGCAGGAGGGGGGAGAGCAAAGAAGCAAGATCCCATGGTGGATGGCAGACACTCGATCCTCAGGCTCTCTGACGATGCAGAGCCCATGAGCCCAGAGCACAGAGGGACACAGATCTGGTGGCCTGGAAGTCCCCTGAGAAGTCTGGGCCTGGTAAGCAGATCTGAGGCATGAGGAAGAAACCAAAAGGCTGGGCAATGGGTCCATGCAGGGCAATTTTCCCATCCCCAGAGAGCTCCTGAGTTAGGCCTGGAAGCAGCTGTCCCAGCGCGTCTGAGCCTTCCTAACCCAGCTCAAGACCTGGCACTTGGGTTTCTCACCCCATCCCCCCTCCTCCAGAAGTAGGTCTGATGGCCATGAGAGCAGAGAACAAAAGTGCATTCAGGCCTGGGGTCAGGAGAGGGCAGCCCTTCCACCAGACGAACATGGGCGATCCAGGAGGGAACCCACCCAGAGCTGAGCGCCAGGAGTCCAAGGTGTGCGTCCAGTTCCCACCATCTGCAGGCAAGTGGCTTTCCCAAGTTCCCTGACTTCTTGGCACCTTAGTCGCTCCATCTTTCATGGACAGAGTAAGAGGCCTGCCTCTCTGCGAGGTTTCAGGGTACCCTGGGATCCGGAAAGTGAATCTCTCAGAAAGCGCCTGACACAGAGGAAGCCCTGACCAGTGGTCCCAGCGTCACTGTGTGTGGGGTGCCTTCCTGGACCGGGAGGTGATCCTGGTTGCTGTCACTTACACCAGGCTCGGGAGAATGAGTGCAGTGTGACAAGTAGGTCAGCAGGGCACAGGTGAGCGAGGGGTGGGGCAGGTGTGACCAGGTGAGGGCTTGGTGGGGCTCAGTAGTGAGGGCGGGGTGTACTGTCATGTTGGGACCCAAGTGTAGTGTGCACATTGTCAGGATACCGATTAGAGTGTGCACAGAGAGGCTGGGAGGTCAAGACATTAGACTGAGGGTGCAAAATAGAGGCTTAGATTGTGATTAATTGAGCTTGGAGGATATTGGGGAAAGCAGAATAGACACAGGAAAAAGGGGATAAGGTGGACTGACTATGTGCAAGTAGAATTTTTGGCCAGAGAAGGTGAAGGCCTGGGGAGAGGAGTGCAGAGGTGCTCAGGAGGTGGGCTGTGAGCAGGAGGGGGATGAGGATGGTTTGGGGCCTGCAGGCGAGGAAAGGTCTCACCCAGCGGAGCATGAATTCACAGGCCAAGAGGGACAAAGAAGACATCAAGTCCAGAGGAAGAGGGACGAGCCTAGGCCAAGGGCAGGGGAGTCAGGCCCTGGGAGTCCATCCTGTGTGAGGGAGGGAAGGGGGCAAGGGCAGGTGGAGGTGGGCAGCAGACAGAGGTGACGGCCAGTGACCTGGGAGGGGAGGAGGCAGAGGCGGCTGAGCTGGGAACTGGGAGGGCAGGGTTGGACATGGAGATGTGTGCTGTCTGCAGCAGTGGACGGGGGAATCCGTTGGGGCGGAGGACAGACGGGGTTCCTTCTTTCTTTGGGGCACTGGAGAAGTCGGACACTGGCTGACAGGTGTTCTTGCTTCCACAGCGTGCCTTGCAAGACCAGACTTGCAGGTCCCAGTGAGAGCCTGGAAGGGACCTTGGACTGGGAACTCTGTGCTGCTAGACTGATCATTCCTCGCCTCTGGGATGAGGAGGGTTTGAGGTGGGACCTCTGCAGATATATCCAGCATGTTTAGCTCTTGGCAATTTTTCCTCCACTGGAAAAGGCAGGATAGAGGAAACAATCTAACATAGGAAGGCTCCACATATTCTGGATTCTTTTGTAACACTAAGAGGAGGGACCCTAATTGTATTATTGATCGTCTACTATGTGTCAGGCATACCCTCTGTAACTTGCAAAAGCCCCCCGTGGAGGTACGTGGTGTTGCCCCATTTTATCAATGCAGAAACCAAGGCCTGGAAGGGTCCCATAGCGTCCCTGAGTTCTCACAGCCGGAGAGTGCCCAGGCCGAGTGCCAAGAGGACCCTGATGCTATTATGTGGTCTCTTACCGTCTAGGCTGTCCCCTGGGTCTTCTCAGACATCGCCCTTCCCCTTCGCTCTTGCTAACTTAACTCCTGTCCTCACAGATGGTGCGGTTGGGTGAGTCTGCCTCCTGCCTTTTCCTCCCCACACCCTTGTCATCAGCCCTTGAGCCCCAGCTTTCTCTCTCCTTCTCTCCCTCCTCCTTTGGAATCTAATTAAATCCCCCGATGCCTGGTGGGGCCTCAGCGCCCCACAGCCCCACCCCTCCTCACTTCCTCCTATTCCCTGTGTCCTTCCCTCCACCCTGCCCAGACCTGATCCTAAACGCCTCCTTTGTTCCCTTCTTCCCTACTTGCCAGGTTGCCTTTCCCTCTGTTACCTGGGACCAGCCCTGTGTAGGCCACCCAGCCTTAAAATCCTCCCGGCCTGGGGGAGCTGAGCTTCCCCAAGAGCAGAGGGGGAGCAGCAGCTGGTGCCTGGGCCTGGACGGTGCCTCTGGGTGGAGACACACCTGAGCATTCACCTGGATATGGGGACCTGCACTGGCCCCCAGAAAAGGGAGATGGGGCTGCGATCCTCCCCTGGCCTGAGCTAACCACATGGGCCTCTGCTGTGACATTTTCCTAATGAGCCAGTTAATTGCCAAATTTGTACTCTCAGACCAGCGGTAATTATCTGGATAAGAATCTGAAATGCTGGCTAGATATCTCCATTCACCCAGGTGTCAAACAGCCCTGTATTAGTCTGCTTGACAGGGGCTTACTGTTTCTTCTCCTTCCTCAGGTGTCAGGATAAGGAAAGGGCAACATGGGGTGGCATCCCCAGGCCATCTCTGCACCAGCAGTGACCCTTGAGGAAGTCACCCCACCTCCCTGGACCTCAGTTTCTTCCTGGTGAAGTTGAAGGAGACTTCGATTCCCAACCTGGCCACACATTAGAATCTCTACGGGAACCTTAAAAATACAGGTCCCAAACTTCAACCCCCTGAATCAGATCCTCCCAAGGAAAGGCCCGAGAATCTGTGTCTTAACAACTGTCCAGGTGATTCGGGCCTAAGGAGGTTGTCAGGAGCCATGGGACCTAGTGACCCCAAGGAGAGCCCATCCATCCTATGCAAACCAAGTTGTAAACGATGAAGAGGACCTAGCAGCCTGGGCTGTGGCCATGCTGAAAGTCTGAATCCCAGCTTCCCCACCCCCACACCGTAACTTTGGGCAAGTTTCTTGGCATCCCTGAGCCTGTTTCTTCATCTGTAAAATAGGTGCAGGAACCCCCACCCACGGAACTGTTGTCAGGGGCAGCCGCATAAACACCTGGCACACAGATGTGCTCTGCAAAGACTGGTGTGTCTCCAGCCACCTGCCTGTTGCTTTCCTTCTCTGCCTCCTGCCTGTAAACCTCTTTTATTTTGTGGCTCCCCTCAGCACCCATAGAGGTCATCCAGCTCTTTTCTCACTCACCCTGTCCCCGAGCAGGAGTTTTCCCCGAGACCTCGGGGAAGGGCAGTCCCAGCCCCCCGACACCCCCAGGCCTTTAGATTGGTTCCTCTTCCTGAATCCCAGCCACAGCTGTCTGCCCGAAGGACTCTGCTGCCCACCCCACAGCAGCACAGCTCCAAAAGCACGAGGGTCAGTGGCTGCAATGCCCAGCAGCCCGGGAAGCTCAGCCTTCATGGGAGAATTGGACACTTATATAAGAAGCAAAGCCCTGGGCTGTGGTGAGAGAGGTGAACAGAGCATGAAGGACTCAGGAGACTGGCTGAGGCCTAGTCAGGCCATGCTGCCCAGCCAGGAGCTCATGCCCGCAGGGCAGTGCTAGGGCTGAGAGCTCCCCCACACACCTCGCCAGGCAGCCAGCCCAGAGCCTGAACCCATGGTGGAAGGGCCCCAGTCCAGGCAGGCTGCCCCTGGCCAGGAGGAATCCTCCATCCTAATCTGATGCAGCAAGAGACATAGGATAGACAGAAGGAAAGGCCAGGAGACACAGGAAAGGATGGGTATGTTCATTTTAATCTCATCAGCCTAATCCAGCCTGGGAAATGGCCAGAGGCAGAGGGACAACATCTGTGGGACCCCTACTGACACAGGAGTAGAATTAAGAACGTTCTGACTTCAGGTCTACCAGAGGACTGACTGTCATGTGGCCACACTAAGTGTGGCCTTTCTCTAACACTGTCTCTGCTTGGAGTCTGTAAGTAGAGTTGAGGCCCAGGAGATAAGCACCCACAGCCCCGGATGTCATCTACAGCTTCATGCAACCAACCAAGACAGGTGTGAGATGACCTCACCTGGGCCTTCACCAGCTGGCCTGTAGAACAGGTTCCGGACAGGGCTTCTTGCAAAAAGCTGTATGTGGGCTGGCGTCGGGTCTGCAGGGGATGCCTCCAGAGGACGCCATGATTGACGTGCTTATTCATTTCAACCCGTCAACCCACCAACCCTGCTCTGGGACAATGTCCTCCAAGTCTGACATTTCAGCAGAGCTAAGCCTAGACAAACTGCTCTGCTCCAGCTCAGTCTCTTGGCTGTTCAGCCCACGTGTACACACACACACACACACACACACACACACACGCACGCACGCACACACACACGCGCACGCACACACGCGCGCGCACACACACACACACACGCACGCACGCACACACGCACGCACACATGCACACACACACGCACGCACACACGCGCGCACACACGCACGCATGCACGCACACACACACGCACGCACACACGCACGCACGCACGCACGCACACACACACACACACACGCACGCACGCACACACGCACGCACGCACACACACACCCACGCACACACACACCCACACACACACACACTGTCTGAAGCTCCCAGAGAAAACATTTTTCCCCAAAATCCCCTGTAAAGGGCACATATCCTCAATCCCAACCCCTTAAGGCCCTACCCCTGAGCTGCTCTCAAACATTGGAAGAGACCTTAGGGGCCTCTCTCTCAATCTCTTTGGGCTTGGACAGGTGCCTTCCTTTCTCTGGTGTGCGTCCTCTCTGCAGGGTGAACAAGGACAGCCATGAGATTGCTAATCCTCCACGCAGCCGGGCCTTCCACCCTCTACAATTTGGTGTTTTCCCACAGCTGCTTCTGTGTAACTGGACAGATGCTCCCCAGGCTTGTTTCTGACTGAGCTCTGCCTCCTGACCTACATCGTGAGCCCTCAAGGACTGTGTCTTTGAGTCCTACAGTATCCTTGTGCTAGAATGTGGACTCCCGATTTCCTGGTGCCTCCAGAGAGGGCGGCCTGAGACCCTCCCATCCTCCAGGGGCTCTGGGCTTTTCTTAAGTGGTGATATCCCAGTTCCAGATGAAATGTGGGGCCAAACTCTATATAGAAAACAGATAAACAGGGGTGTGTGCCGCTTATAGCAGTGGTGGGAACCCGAAGCCCCTGTCTTCTTGGCACCAGTTTGCCCTCCTCCTCATCTCTGAGGCCTCAAAGACATCTCCCAGTATCTCGGGACCGCATGGGGCAATTTGAAAATCACCAGTCTAGTCCAGCCCTGTGTTTTCCCTCAGTTTCTCAGGAAACCGAGACTAAGAGAGTGGAAGGGACTTGTCCATAGTCTTATGGCTAATTAGAGACCAGAAGCAGGACTGGAGCTCAGTCGGGTCTCCTAGAACCCAGACTGAGGCTCTGCAATTTCTTGGTCGCAGTGGATGAAGATTTTTGCCCCTTGTTCCATTTTAATTTCCCAAGGAAGCTCCCAAGTGCTGGGCCTCTGGCCCCTGCCCTGTCTCTATCTTGCAGTATGAGGCTCAAAGCCGGATTGGGGTCAGAGAGCAGGGGGACCTGAGAATGCCTTCCTGGGCCAAATGAGGCTTCTGTAAAGGACCTGTGAGTCTGTGCCCATCTCTAACTCATCCCTTCTCACCCAGGGGTGGTTCATGGGGTGCAGGGAGAGAGTAATCAAGTAACTCCTGGTCAGGAAGGCTGGGTAGGGAGGGGGTCCTGTGCTGCCCCAGTCTGAGGAGTACAGACGCTTTGGAGGAAAGTCAGGTCCCCTGCACTGACCATCAGGAGGTTCACCCCTGTGGGAGGCCACTCATGGCAGGAAGCTGTGTAGCTGTGGCAGGAGAGTGGGCCCAGCACCCATGGGGCAAGGCTTAGCAGCCACAGCTGTGCCTTTGGCCTAGAACACCTCCCCAGGTGTACCGCTTTCACAAGCCTCCACAGGCCTCCTCTCCTCCACACAGAACAGGCATAATCACATACACAAAACTCATCTGAGCACACTTACCCAACACATATACAAGTATATGCCAACATCCACACACACACATTAAACGCACACACATATACACGGACACCCCACCCACACCCCAGCTTCAGTCCTCCCCAGCAGTGTCCATCAACAGGCACAGGCTTGTCCACACGCAACCACACGCGCACAGCACACGGAGTCGAGCTGAGCGGAGGATAAAGGAAGCCACTGGGGGCGTCAAGAGACTGGCTGTGGGATCAGAGGAACAAGAAGCCACTGTACGGCAAATGTAAACTCCAGAGCCAGACATAAAAGTGGTCCCCCAAATTCCCTCCTCCCCACCCATGACCCATTCCTTTCCCAGGGGGCCAGTCCTAACCAGGTGGGAAGAATTCTCTCACCCTTAAATAAAAAGAAGAAACACTCTCCAGGCACAGAGCCCAAGATGGAGTGCTTATTGCCTGATCTGACTGGGATTTATCCTCTGACCTTGTCAAGCCCCCAATCTTTTCCAAGCCTCTGTTTGCTCATCTAGAAAAGCCCTGTCTCCTGAGGCTGGACAGGATTGGGGAATTGCCTCTGACCCCCAGCCTGGGGGAGTGGATGGGGCAGTACATGTTTTCCGAAAAGCCAGGGAGAGCAGAGAATGAAGCCCAAGCCCTAGGATCTCCCAGGGGAGAAGATCAGGCAGGGGGGTCGCAGGGAGGGGCCCCAGCAAATTACCTCCTTCTCGGCCTTGGCCTCTTCCACAGTCACTGTGCCGTGGCCCTTGTGCTCCTGGAACATGCAGAGGTAGCAGATGCAGGTCTGGTCCGACTGGCAGAAGAGCTCCATGGTCTTGCCATGCAGGGGGCACTTGCGGGCCTCGAAGTCCCGGATGGGCTCGAGCAACTGGTGGTCGCGGAAGGCGGCGCCCTCCAGGTGGGGCTTGAGGTGCAGCTCGCAGAAGGAGGCCTGGCACACGAGGCAGGATTTGACAGCCCTCTGCTTGTTGCCGATGCAGGAGTCACACAGGACCTCCTCGGAGCCCGACTTGGGGCGCAGCAGGATGCCGGTGCTGGCCCGGGGGTAGCTGTTCCGCCGGGCCTCCCCGGGCTCCGGCTTCCGCGCCTCTGAGAAGATGGACTTGCGCAGCTCCCCCTTCTCGGCAAAGGTGACGGGCGGCTTCTTGGCAGCCCCCAGCTGGAGCCCGGCATAGGGCGTCCTCTTGCCTTCCCCAGAGTCCATGCTGAAGTAGCTGGAGCTCTTGTCATCCACGGACTCGACGAATTGGATGATGGGCCGCCGCCACTCGTTCCCCGAGAACAGGGCGCCCTTTCCCTCGCCGGGCTTCAGGCCGCTGACCGGGCTCTTGCCCTCGGCTGCGGCCCCGCCATGCCCATTGGTGGTCTTGGCCTCTTTGCCTTCGGCCTTGACCCCGTTCTCCAGGCTGCCATTGGGGCGCGGAGGGCTGCGGCCGTCCCTGGACTCTGGGCTGGCCCCGGGGCTCCTGGAAACATCTGCGGCTTCCATCGCGGGTCACTTGGCTGGTGTGTTTCGGGCTCGTTGGGGCTGCACCGTGGGTGACCTCTCAGGCGGGCGTCCTGGCTGCAGTGGGACAGGCAGCCAGAACCCAGAGACACACCTGCAGGGAACAGGGGGCGGAGAGGCAGCGGGCGTAAGCCTGACACAACGGGCCTGGGACAAGCAGGCCTCCCTGTGCCAGCAGAGCGCCTATTATACAGGAGGGCCACACCCTGCACATGCATACCTAACCTGATTTTTAAAAAAAGTGTTTTTTCTCCCCCAGTTTAATTATTTTCCACAGCTCAGCAACCAGTTGGGCTGCTTCTTTCTGATGCATTTTCTTCTCATCAAGGAAGCAGGGACCCTCTCTCCTCACCGGTGGGCAGGCTTGGCTGAGCTGGGGGGCCCCGGGGGCCAAAGGTGAGGTGTCCACGAGACAGAGGGCTATTAACTGGGCCGCACAAGCCAGATAGCCTCCTAATCTGTGAGCCTGGATTTCGGAGGAGGGCTTCCCCACCTGCAACAATGGAGTTGTTTCTCACCTTAAGGGAAAGGACAGGTTCAGTTTGGTTTGGATTTTAGGGTTTAGAGTGAAGTGGCTACTGATTATTGAAACCTCCTGACTTACCAAATATATGTGCTCATTTAATTCTCACAACAATCTGTTTGATTATTCCTATTTAGCAGATGGGATGATGGACGACCTGTTGGCTGAAGTCAGGTGGCAGGGCTGCGATTTGAACCTGAGGCCTTTGAGAGGCTGAAGTTCCTTCCTCAGCCAGGGTGCCCTGGAGCCCCCTGAAGATCTCAGGGGAAGAGGGCTTCGGAAAGTCACCGCTGTTCCAGCAGCCCTAACAAGATGCAGACAGCCTACTATTTCTATCAGAGCAGGTCAGGACCTGCTTGGATCCAAAGGACAGAAAAATAGTACTAAAGGATTGCAAACAATGCCAGGCCAGGTGGCTGGGTCCTCAGGGCCCAAACACTTCACTCTCAACTGCCTCCATAGTAGGTTTTCTATGTGACTCAGAAAAAAATCTGCCTGCCCTCTCTGGGCCAGGCCACAGGCAATACCCTCCAGAAGGAGGCTCCAGTGAAGTGTGGCACCCAGATATTCTCAGAATTGAGCTGTTTGAATTTGAATATGTCTGTCATGTACATACAGAACTCAGGGAGAAATGTGAGAAAACTACTCCAGCGGCTCCCTCTCTGACCACCTGTAGGAACACTGGGGACCCTCACCCTTTGCCAGGACATGCCACCTGGTCACTTCTGGATTGCGACCCACAGCCATGGTCCTGGGAAGCCAACACCTCCATCCCACTAAGGACTGTGCCTCTTGCAGGCTGGGATGGATGGACAGAGGAAAAGGTAGGTGTGGCTGGGATGACACGTTCTGGGCTGTGTGTAGGTAAGTGGGCTTCCCTTCCTTCCCCTTGAATCCAGGTCAAGCTCCGGAAGCCCCCGCCCCTTTGGCTCACCAGGCTGAACAGCTCATCCTTTGCAATAACAGCCCCTGGGAACAAGAGCAGAGACAAGCTTGGTTCCCAAAGCAGCCAGAGTTTTGAAAAGAGGTGTGGGTGGCATTATGGGTGGAGAGTGCTGGCTTGGCGATGCAGATTCCCTCTTACCTGAGATGTCTCCGTTCTCAGGCTCCACAGAAGCCCCCTCTTGTTTGAACTCATTGGTAATTTGGCTGAGAGTTTATAGGGCCTTCTGGGGTGGGGAACCCTTTCTCAAAAAGTCAGGCCCAGTTCTGCTGGGCTCTTGCATGAGGCATGGAGGAACAGGTAGAGAAAGAGCAGTGTGGTCCTGGTCTGCTAGAGGGGGACATGCCCCTCCCTCTTCCCCTGAGAGCATCCCCTGCCCTGTGAGAACAGGCTAAAGAGCAGGGAGGGCAAAAGGAGCAGATAAGGAAAATCAAAGGGTTCCGGTTACAGAGGCCAAGCAGGGTGCATGCTAGGAGGCCTCTGCTAGTCCTTAGAGTTCATGCACCTCGCTTCTAGAAGTCTGGGGAAAGAGTCTGGACCTTGGGAATAGGCTGACACAGACGGAACACCTGTGAGTGGATGGACAGGTGGGTGGATGTATGGAAGAGACAAAAGTTAAATAGATCAGAGTAGGGAAATGGATAAATGGGTGGACAGATGGATGAGAATGGGTGAATGGGTGGGTGAGTGGATTTATGGAAGAAATAAAAGTTAGATGGATCCAAGTGGGGAAATGGATGACTGAATGGATAATGGATGTGTGGGTGCTGGGTAGATTAATGGGTGGATGGATGAGTAGCTAGCTGGTGAATTGCATAACATAATTGAAAAAAGGAAGGGAGGAGGGAAGATAGGTGGCAAAGAGAGAGGTAAGAGCAGGGATGAGAAAGGCAAGAAGAAATGACTAGGGGATAGGTGAGTATGCTGATACAAATTCAGCAACTGGCCCTTCCAGGGTAAAAAAGCACAGCTTTGTAGCATTTGCCAATTTCTCTCACCCTGACTAACTTCAAGCTACCAACTTAGGAGGAGTGTTGGGGAAAGACACAATTGGCTCTCCCAAGCCAGTGTGAGCCGCTCCCGGACATCATAAGCGATTGCAGGTGACTGAGGTAGGGGAGCTGATTACAGAAGGGAGACTAGAAAGATGGATGCTGGAGAATACCACTTCCCATTGTCTTGAGGGAGGACACAGGTTCCACCACTTAGCAGCAATGGAACACGAGGCTAATTTGTCTCTTCCACGAGGCTCTCCCTCTGACCCAGGCCCACGGTGACAGCTTCCTCTTCTGCACCCCTGTGACATCCCTGTCTGTCCTACTCAGAGGCGTGTAGCGCAGACCACCCAGTGTTGTGAGTTATTCAGTTGTTCCCACAGATTTCTCAAGCAGCCTACCATGTGCCAGGCTCCAAACAGGGGGCTGATCCCACAGGCAGGTGGATGTATAGAAAACCTCCAGTGAGTCAATTATTTGAATTTGGTGTGAACAGCAAATGAAAGAAATCTGTGCGAGGAGCTGGGCTGCGCAGAGGAGGGAGAGACCAGGACAGGCTGAGAAAAGTCCTGTCCCTCCAACCAGGCTGAACCCCGCTTACTTCCCATGCATAGAATCACCCTCCCCCGCCAGACAGAGATGTTGAGTTGAGTCAGAAGATATTTATTTGGTGGAATTCTCAGTCGGTGCTGCTTGGCTGCTCTTTTGATCCCCATGAGCAGGGGCCCCAGACCCCTCCCTGCCTTGGGGGGCTGCTCTCTCCAAATGCCTGGTGGGCAGCAGAGTCTCTGGGGGTCCCAAGAATCCAAGGACTGAAAAGACCTTCTCAGGGGAAGAAGCCAAAGAAACCGTTTTCCTTCCAGGGCCGACTGTAGCCCTTACAGCCCTGCCCCATGTTCACCAGCCCCTGGGCTGAACTCAAGAGGCAAGGATTTCTGCCCTAGAGGACAGAGGTCTGGGGTGGGCCAGTGAGGACCATCCACGGGCAAGTGAGTGCTGCCACAACTCCCCCAGGCCCCTCACTGCAGCTCTGCCCTTTGTGCCCATCAAAAGACTTAACTCTACTTAACCCCTATCTTCTGGGGTCTGGCTCCCTCCCACTCCACATCCAGTTTCACAGGTTCCACAAAAGGGCATTTCCTGGTGCCCCAGAGAGCCTACGTGTCATATGCAAACTGACAAGAAACCCCCCAAAGGCCACCATATCCACCACTGTGGCCGAGGGGGGACCTGGAAGCAGAGGAACCTCTTTTAAAGTCCTTTAAAGAAAGAGATGCCATGAACCCCCTCCAGTCACTCATCTCCCATCCTATTCTGATCTCCGGTCTAGCTTACAGCTTCTTGATGGAACATTTCTCTCTAGAACAGGTGATGGTGGGGTGTGACTAGCCCCTACCCCATCCCTGGCAAGTTTTAGGAGGTAAGAATAGCTGGCAGGTGTGGCTTCCAGAATAGGATCCTTATGGAGCTGGGGCAAAGTCAGCCTCTTCAGACTAGGCATGCGCGGCCTGCCAGCCCCTACGGAGCCCGCCCTCCCACACCCACCTACCAGCCAACCCAAGCCGCCTTCCAGGCTTCTTTCATGAGGCATCTCAAAGCCGTTCCCCTCCTGGAAGCCTCCCTTGATTCAGCAGGTGGAGCAGCCTCCACCACCCATTGCTGCAGCCTGGTGACACCTGATTCCATCACCAATCACTTTCAGACGAGAAGAAATGCCTTAAAAGGAAGAAACTCCTCCTGCTTCACTGGAATCCCAGCGTTGGGAGGAAGCAGCCAGCAGGTCCATCCAGGGCTCCTAAGCAAGACTATATCTAGAAATGCCCTTGAAAAGACTTGCATGGAAGAGGATTTCACAACCTGCCTCAGCCATCCATTTCAAGCTTTAGGACTATTTGCTGCAGGAAGTTCTTTGAGTCTAACTGAAATACTTTATAAATGATGGAATTGGAGCTGAGGAACTGGGCCTCTGGCCTTGCAAAGGACAAAATGGGGGCAGTGTTATCCCACGGGGAGGGCGCTGGTCCAATCTCAGGGCTTACAGGGTTCTTTTGACTTCTTCGCATCTCTGTCCTTCAGGTGTGTCTTCAGTTATGCAACAGCAAGAAGGCTGTAGTGGTTCAGAACTTTATAGCAATAATACCATTTCTGAAGTCTGATTTCCTCATTTCTGCTATCCTAATACTAGAGACGATCCTGAAATTGGAGAGATTTATATTACACATTAAGAACTCTCTGGATTGAGAAGCACTGTTCCTGCTATCATAAATTCCCTTCTTGGAGGAACTTTAAAAACAGGACTGATTTCTTCCTGCCTAGAATGTTTCAGGCACTTACCTGGGAAGGTGATGGGAGGAAAAGGCACAAACGTTTGTAGCACATTTCCAGTGGGCCATGGTCCCAGCCCTGTGGTGCAGAGAAAATAAGACACTGTCCCGGGCTTCCTCAGGGCTCAAGCAATAGTCCTCTTACTCCTACTCCAAGGACTGCCCTTTGCTCCTTCCAAGCATTCTGCCCCCTGAAAAGAAACTGGGTGTTAACTGTAGCTCCCAAGTAAGCAGAAGCCAGGTGGGGCTCCCCGGGGGAAAGTGGTCAGGTCTGGGTCTGGAGGGAGAACCCTGACCTAGGACACCTTCATAATGGGGGGTCCAGAGAGGGATCTGCCATCCCCAAGTGCCCAGGCTTGACACCTTCCCAGCATTTGCATCAGACTCTGGGAAAATGCCCAGTGGATCAGGCTGACTTCTCTCCACAGCTCCCATCAACATCCATAAAGGAGGGTGTGATGGTTCGCTTTATGTGTCAACCTGGCTAAGCTATAAAACCCAGTTATTTAATCAAACGCTAATCCGGGTATTGCTGCGAAGGCATTTTGCAGACGTGCTTAATAGCCACAGTCAGTTGACTTTAAGTGAAGATTATCCTCTATAATGTGGTTGGGCCTCATTGACTCAGTTGAAAGTCCTTAAGAGTAAAAACTGAGGTTTGCTAGAGAACTCTCTGAAAACTGTACCATCGACTCTGGCCTGAGTTTCCAACTTGCCACTTGTCCTCCAGGGTTTGGACTTACCAGGCCCCCCACAATGGCATGAGCCAATCCTTTGAAATAAAACTGTTTACATAAATATCTATCCTACTGCTTCTGTTGCCCTGTGAAACCCTGACCGATTCCTGCCACAGCCCAGCTCTGGATTCCCTGGAGCTTCGACAGCCTTCCTCAGGGAGAGGCCCTGCCCTGAGGGCCTGTGGGAATTGCTCTGTGGGTGCAGCCTGTCCAAAGAGAGTAGCAAGCTGGGGAGTTTGGGCAAAGGAGCCCTGGGACTTCCTTGGTGTGTGATTTGAGGCAAGTTACTTAATCTCTGGGAGCCAGTTTCCTTACCTATAAAATGAGGCCAATCATTTGCTCCCCGGCAGGACTGTTGAGGGATTAAGGAGGTGAAATGTGAAAATGCCTGGGCAATGCACAGCTCACAAGAACTGCTCAGGAGGTTTCTGTTTAATGTAGCTCTTTAGGGAAACCTGAGCAGGGCTTTCCTCAGTAGTGGAGGACTGGGGAAGGGCTTCTGATGGGCTTTCTTCCCTCCGCGTGCTGGGTGACCTGCCTGTCTGTGCCCGGCTCTCCTCCTGCCGCCGCCCGGGTACCTTCCAGCTCTGAAACTCTATAATTATAGGGTTGCATCCTGAAATACAGAGAAGGCACTGAAATACTTACAGACTTGGAAAACAGAACCGGAGAGGAAAGAGTGAAAGGCGCTGGGATTGTTTAGCCTGGAGAAGGGGTGGTTTAGTGACACCCTTCTGAACCTAGGGAGGTTCTTTGGATGTAGGCGCTGGCCAGCTTCTCCCCGCCTCTCCAGAGGGACAAACAAGAGGGAACAGGCTAACAGCGCAGCTAGAGGGCTTGAAGGGAGACAGCAGGTGTCTGTCTTGCCTGCAATAACATCTACTCCTTTAGAGGATTTAGGAGTGATTGGCAGACCGGTCTTGTGATAGGAAATGGACTGGGTAACCTCTGGATTTCCACCCCGTTTTTGAATTCTAGAAACTAATTTCCTCCGAGTGGTGAAAAATAGGAAGAAAGGAAAGAAACAGAGCAGACTGAACAGGTGTGGTAGGGCTGGTCCGGCAGCACTCACAACTCCGCCCTGGGCTGCATGACTGACTTCCCAGAGGCCCAGAGGCTATGGGGGCCGACCAGCTCACTGCACGGAGTTGGGTAGGGCGGACATCGCAGAGGGAGGCGTGTGCTCTGGGCTTGCTCCTAAGACCTCAGAAGGCACCTTCCTTCCCCATCCCTGCCTCACAGACTGAACTTGAACCTGACCGTGTTCAGGCAGTGCTAGCATCTCAGGAAGATATTGGGAAAAACAGCCCTTCTTATCCTAGGGCTGTGGGAGGTAGCTCTCTCTCCCAAGGAATATGCAGATGTGTCCAGTTCCCTCTCAGACCCCTAAGATGTTTCCCTATCTTCATCATTAGTATGACAATACTCACTATTATTCTTTATTGAGGGCGTACTGTCTGCTGGGCACATTACATAGATTATCCATGAATTCACAACTCTCCCTGGTACCTGGTACTTGGTACAGAAGAGGAAATGGGAAGCAGAGGCCCAGAGAGGTGAAGCAGCTTGCCCAAGGTTATACAGCAGAGCTTGGATTCAGCCCTGAGCTATCCATTCATGCCATATGAATTTCACTACGAATTGGTGAGCTAGCATTTCCCCATCATAAATTAACAGTTACTTAACTGTTAATCAATGAAGCCAGATATCCCAGCTGCCAAAGCAGAACATTTCCCCCACAAGAAGAAGGTGATAGAGGTCACCCACCCACCCATTCTGTAGCTCTTTCACTCCTTTGGAAGGAGGCAGTAAATCCCTGTGATGTTTCCAGTGGATGGCAGGCAAGAGTCACCCACCTGTCCGTCAGAGGGATTGGACAGAATAATATCAATAAATGTATTATTATCATTATTTATTAACACTTACCATGTAGCATGTACTATGCTAAGCCCTTAACATGGAAGATCCCACCCAGTCCTCCCATAATCTTATATGGTGGGTACTTTCATTCTCCCCACGTCATAGAGGAGGAAACTGAGACACAGAGGTTCAGTACCTTGCCCAAGGTCACGAGGTTAATAAGTAGCAGAACGGGGTTTTGAACTCCATATAATCTGACTCCAGAGCTCGCCTTCTAATCCCTTAAAGTATACTGTTATTATTTTCCTTCTGAGCCAAGCATATTAACTGATTTCAGAGTCTAACAACTACCTTTGTGATGTCTCTGAAAGTTCTTTCCATGTCTTCTCTGTTTTTCCAGTCTCTGCTCTTGGGTAGTTCATGCACAGCCTGTCTCACCACCCCATGGCTGACCCTGCCCCCACCTGGCTTAGGGATGGGGACGGGGGAGGCCCCTGCCCAGGAGGAGGTCAGAGTCTGTTCTCCCGGCCCTGGCAAGGCCTGGCTCCCTGTGTGTGTGGTCTCATCTGTGGGAATAGTTGAGCTCAGAACCAGAAACGAACCAGACCTAGAGTCACAACCAGAGCCAGACCTAGACCCAAAGTCAGAGCACTCCCTGAAAGGCAAAGGGGGCAGAGAGGGCTGCTGTACCCCACAGAGGCAGAGGGCATGAGTCACATGGGAGGCTCAGAGCGCAGCCTGCCTGAGTCCCTGCCCAGCCTGAGAGCTGCCCTGGGGGAGGGCTGCACGGGGAGGTGGGGATGGCAACTTGGGCAGGGGGGCTGTTGGGCTCTCCAGGCCTCATCCGGTCAGGCCCACCGTCTCGCACCCAAAGTCAAACCAGACTGAACTTGCGGCAGTTCCTACAAGGCCCTGCCAATAAGCACTTCCCCTGGGGCTGTTTTACATGCTCTTTCCTTGCCTCTCCACCCACTTTGGGTCTTAGCTTAGTTGGCATTTCCTCCAAGAATTGCTTCTTGACCCCAGTCCAGGCTGAGCAACCCCTCCCTGTGCCCCCCAGCTCCTCCAAGTTCCCCAGTGGCTGTCCTGGTCACACTGCATCGTAATTATCTGTCCCTCCACTTCCACCACAAGGCCCTGTCTATGGCCATCAGTGTCTAACACAGTGCTCTCACACAGTGGGTGCTCAATAAATATGTGTTGAGTTAATGGGGATGGTTAAAACAGAGCAAAAGAGAAAGCACACCAGAGGCATCTCACGGGTCCTGCCCCAGAGCCCAAGGTCTCCTGGGCTCAGCTGGTTCTTGGCAAAAACAAACCAGAGTACAAGGGGTGCTGACAGTGACTCTGAGGCAGTTACCCTGGTGGAAGGGATAGGGCAGGGCAGCTCCAGAAAGGAGGTGGGCCAGGGTGCAGGGCTGGGAACCCGGCTCAAGTTTCCCTCAAATCTGACAGTTTTCAGGGAGGCCAGGTAAACGAGACAAGTCAGGGCAAGTCCCTCCTGTTACAGAGTGCTGGCACTTAGACAGCAATGCAACAAGACCAGACAGACAGGAGGTAGCAGAGCTGGTTGTGGGTGGAAAGGAGAGAAGTAGAACTTCAGGCAGCAGTGCCTTCCATGCCACCCCCAAAGCAGGGTCTGTAATTCCGGGTTGTGGGGTGGGGAATATGTTCCCAGCCCGGGGCAAATAACCTTTGAAGCCAAAATTAGTCAAAGGGAGAAATAAAGTGGGAGAAATCTGTTTATTGCTAACAAGCAGTCATCTACGTCTGCTTGCCCGTGTCTCTGTGACCCAGCTGCAAAAGGACCCCACCCAACCTCTCCTGTCCAGATATGCCCTTGCTTCCGCCTACCACCACTTGTAACCATTCTATTGATATGGAGATGGACTCCTTCTCTCCACCCCTTGGAAACACCTATTGATATAGAGATGCTCTAAGGCCAGGAGAGAGATTCTGGAAATATTGCAGTTTTACCCACAGGGTCCTTGCTATGTGGCCACAGCTTCAAGACAATGCCCCAGCCCAGACTGATGTCACCAGAGCCCTCTGGCAGCAGCTGTGAGCCACTGGTGGACAAAGGACAGCGGGACGGAGAGGGGAAAGAAGGTTAGCTAGGCAGGTGGGAAAGGGAACTGAAGAAAGGCTGCAGGAAGGGTGAAGGAGAACAAGAAGCAGCAGAGAGCAGGAAGCATGGTGAGGAAGTGAGAGGGAGAGGGAGGCAGATCAAATGGAGAGCACGCACATCACAATATCCTTCCCCGCCTACAGAATGCTTTCCCCAACATTGTCTCATAGAAATGCTCAACAGCTCTATGAGGTGTAATTATAGTTTTCTTTCCTTTTATTTTATTTCACTTTTTATTATGGAAAACTTCAAAAATACACCAAGTAAACATAATCGTATAATTTAAATCCCTCTGTGCCCATCACCTCACTTCAGCAATTACTGTGCTGAGCCAGTCTTGTTTCACCATATTTCCACCCACTCAATTTTTATTATTTTTTGACATTACTATACTTTAGGAAAATTTACATACATCAAAATGTATAAATATTAGCTGTATAATGTTGATAAATGTTTCTATCCAAGTAACCCACATCCCTATATAATATGGTATATTACCACCCCACTGGAAAATTCTCTCCTGTTCCTTCTCAGTCAATCCTACCACCCACCTCCACCCCAAACTAATCCTATTTCTAACTATAGATTACTTTTGCCTAATCTAAAACACCAAATAAGAGGAATTATAGGATATATACTCTTGAATATTCTCTCAGCATATTGTCTATGAGATTCATTCTTTTACATTGTTGACTAATATTCCAGAGTATGACTATCAGAATGCATCTAGTGATTCTCTTGTTGACAAGCATTTGGGCTATTTCCAGTATGTGACTGTTGTGGATAAAGCTTCTATGAACATTTGTTTTTGTGGGCATATGTTTTAATTTCTCTTGGATAAACCCCCAAGGGTGGCATTACTGAGTCAGAGAGTAGGCATATGTTTAACTTTATAAGAAACCATCAGACCTTTTTCCAGAGCTTATACTGTTTTGCATTCCCACCTGCAATGTCTGTGCATTCCAGTTGCTCTACAATCTCATCAATTTAACATTTCATTGTTGTCAGGCTTTTAAAATGTAGCCATTCAAGTCAGTGTGTAGTGGTTGGTAATTTGCTTTACTCTAATAACTAATGATGTCAAACAATGTTTCATGTGCTTATTTGTATTCACACATCTTCTCTTGTAAATCCTTATGCACCCCTATGTTTATTGCAGCACTTTTTACAATAGCCAAGATATGGAAGCAACCTAAGTATCCATCAGTAGATGAATGAATAAAGAAGATGTGGTACATATACACAATGGAATACTATACAGCCATAAGAAAGAAACAAATCCTACCATTTGCAACAACATGGATGGAGCTGGAGGATATTATGCTCAGTGAAATAAGCCAGGCGGAGAAAGACAAGTGCCAAATGATTACCCTCATTTGTGGAGTATTAACAACAAAGCAAAACTGAAGGAACAAAATAGCAGCAGACTCAGAGACTCCAAGAAGGAACTAGTGGTTACCAAAGGGGAGGGGTGTGGGAGGGTGGGTGGGGAGGGTGGGAGAAGGGGATTGAGGGGTATTTTGTTTAGTACACATGGTGTGGGGGATCACAGGGAAAACAGTGTAGCACAGAGAAGGCAAATAGTGAATCTGGGGCATCTTACTACACTGATGAACAGTGACTGCATTGGGGTGCGGGTGGGGACTTGATAATATGGGTAAATGTAGTAACCACATTGTTTTTCCATGTGAAACCTTCATAAGAATGTATATCAATAATACCTTGATTTAAAAATCATAAAAATAATGAAATATTGCCATTTGCAACAACATGGATGGATCTAGAGGGTATTATGCTAAGTGAAATAAATCAGAAAGAGAAAGACAAATACCATATGATTTCCCTTATATGTGGAATTAAAAAAACAAATAAACAAACAAACAAAACAGAAATATACGCATAGCCACAGAGAACAAACTGGTGATTGCCATAGAGGAGGGGGATGGTGAAGGGGTGAAATAGTTGAAGGGGGAAAAAATTAGTGAGAATGTTTGATATCCTGATCTTGGTGATGGTTACATGAGTGTATACACATGTCAAAATTCGTTGAGCTGCACTCTAAGATTTGTACATTTTATTGTATGTACCTCAATGAAAAAATACTTTCCAGAGAATAGGTTTTGGGTTTCTTCGATTTCCCCTCTTTTTATTTCATTGATTTCTACTTTCATCTTTCCTATTTCCATCATTGTAAATTTTATGTGTTGGGTACTGGATTTTGTTGTATTCCTTTAAGTAGTGTTGAGCTTTATTCTGGCACACAGTTAAAGGACTTGTGATCAGTTGGAGCCTCAAGCCTTGTGTTTAAGTTTCATTAAGGTCCACAGCAGCCCTTAGCCTAGCATTACTTTAGCAATATCCTTCTGAGCATTCTTCCCAATGACCCATGCATTACAAGGCCTCTCCACTCTGGCTGGAGGCAGCAAAAGGTTTAAGTTCTGTATGGGCTCCAGAAATTGTTCTGCCCATTCCTTTCTGGTGATCCTTTCCCTAGTTCTGCATCATTTCTTCTCACACATTGTATGTCAATTGCCCATTCAAAGACTCACTGGACACCTCTGCAGACCTACAGAGCTCTGTCTCTTTCTGTGTAGCTGCCTCCTTTTTGGTACTCTGCCTGCAAGGTCAACACCTTGACTTCCCAGAACCCCAGCCTCTTTCTCCTCAACTCACTGAGACCATCAGGCTCTACTTGGCTTCTCTCCCCTGGTTCTGTGACCTGGAAATTAGCCCCAGGCAATAAGCTGAGGTATTTGTAAGGTTCACTTCATTTGTTTCCCTTCTCTCAAGGATCACAGCCCTGTACTGACTGTTGTCTAATAGTTGAAAAACATGCTTCCATATATTTTGTCCAGTTTTCTAGTTAAGGTGGCAGGGTAGATGTGGCCTGAAAGAAGTGTTTGTTCAGCAAAGGTTTAAAAAAATTTTTTTTTAATGAAGCCTAATTTATCATGTTTTTCTTTTATGGTTGTTGACTTTTGGGTTCTGTCTGAGACTTTTTGTGTACCTACAGATCTCAGAAATATTCTCTTATGCTTGCTTAAAAAGACTTTATGGTTTTAGCTGCTATACTTAGGTCTATGACGCATATATTTTGACATATGGCATAAGGTTCCGGAGTCAAGGCTCATTTTTTTCCTGGATAAAGATGTCCAGTTGTTTCAACACCATTTGCTGAAAGACTTTTTTTTCTCCATAGAATTGCTTTGACACCTCCATCCTAAATCAATCAACTGTGTGAGTGCAAGTCTATTTCTAGACTCTTTATTATGTTTTATTGATCTAATTGTCTGTCCTTTTACCAATACAACACTGCCTTGATTGCTGTAGCTTCATAGTAAATCCTAAAGTAATCTGCTTTAAATTCTTCAGCTTTGTTTTTCTTCTTTAGAATTATTTTGGTACTTTGAACTTCCATATAAATTTCTGAACAAGTCTATAAAACACTACCAGCAAAGCCTTCTAAGATTATGATTGGACTTACATCAAATCTACAGATTAGTTTGGCAAAATTACATCTTATCGATGTTAAATCTTCCCATTAATAAATATTGTATAGCTCTGCATTTGTTTAGGTCTTCTTTAATTTCACTTAACAAAGTTTATAATTTTCAGTGCACAGTTCTTTCATAGTTTCTTGAAATATTCCTTTTATTTCCCTAAGTTTTGTTATTTATACTATTTTCAGTGGAATTTTTCATTTTCCGGTTGTTTGTTGCTAGTATGGAGAAATTCAATTATGTGTTTATTTGACCTGGTATCCTGCAACCTTGCTAAATTCATTTATTAGTTCTAGTTAGGTTTTTAATCCACATGAACTATCATGTCATCTGTGAAAATATACTGTTTTCCTTCTTCCTTTCTAATATTTATGTCTTTTATTTCTTTTTCTTGCCCTGTCGCAGTAACTATCATCTCCAGTAAAATGTTGAAAAGAAGTAGTAAAAGTAGGCATCCTGGTCCTATGGAGAAAATGTCAGTCTTTCGCCAATAAAGATGATTTTAGTGGTAAGTTTCATACAATGCTCTTTATCAGACTGAGAAACTCTCTTGTTTTCCTAGTTTTCTGAGAGTTTTTATCATGAATGGGTAGAATATTGTCAAATGCTTTTTTGTGCATTTATTGAGATAATCAAATGAATTTTCTCCTTTATTCTGTAAATGAGGTGGGTTTTAATAAGTGATTTACAAATATGAAATGGATAAACTTCAGAGTCAGATATAATTTATATGTTGATTGATTTTAAGCCATCCTTCCTAGCTAGTATAAATTTTTTAAATTAGTTTCTTCTAAGTACTGCATTAACTGCATCTCGCAGATTTTGTTATACTGTAGTTTCATAATTATTTAGTTCAAAATACTTTTGAATTTCCCTTTTAGTTTTTTCTTTGACCCATGAATTAATTAAAGCTGTATTATTTAATTTCCAACATTCGGAAAATTTCTAAATATGGTATTGATGTCTAATTCCATTTTGATCAGAAAACATACTCTGTAATATTTCAATCCTCTGAAATTTGTTGAGCTGTTATTTTGTCTAGCATATGACCTATCTTTGTGAATGTTCCATGTGCACTTGGGAGAAAAAAGTGTGTATCGAGCAGTTGTTGGGTCTAGTACTCTATAAATGTCAATTCAACTGAGGGAGTCAATAGTGTCATTCAGATCTTTTACATTCCAGCTGAATTCTTGTCCAACTACTCTTATCAATTACTGAAAAATGGGTGATAAACTTTACAACTATCATTGTGAATTTGTCTATTTCTGTCTTTTGTTCTCTTTTGCTTCATGTATTTTGAAGCTCAGTCACTGTAGTACAGATTATAATCATTATTTTAATCCTTATTAGATGTTAGTACAGATTTATAATTAGTGTGCTTTCTTAATGCATTTACTCTTTTATCATTATAAAATATTCCTTTTATTTCTGGTAATACTCCTTGTCTTGAAGCTATTTTGTCTGACATTAATGTAGTTACTTCAGCTTCCTATGAGTTGAGTTTAGATGGTGTATCAATGAGAATTCTAACAGAAATAGAACCTACTGGAAATCTATATCAGTATCTGTATCTATCTATTTATGAATATTAATAGGTTTATTTCAAATAATGGGCTTATGTGAGTGTAGGGGCTGGCAAGTTTGAAATCTCTAAGGTAGGGCAGGCTGGCAGGCTGGAAACTCTCAGGTGTAGAAGCTGAATTTCTTCTTCCCCTGGGAAACCTCAATTTTTCTCTTAAGGCCTTTCAACCGATTGGTTGAACCCCAGAGGTCATGGAGATAATCTCCTGTACTTAAAGTCATCTGACTGTACATTTTAACCACATCTACAAAATACTGTCACAGCAATACCTGTTTAATTGAATAACTGGGCGCTATAGCCTAGCCAAATTGACACATAAAACTAACCATCACAACGATATATCTTTCTCCATCCTTTTACTTTCAAATTGTCTGTGTCTTTGTATTTAAAGTACATCTCTTATAGTCAGCACATACCTGGGTCCTGCATCTTCATCCGATCAATCTACACCTTTTAATTAAAGTGCTTAATTCATCAAATTTGGCAATAATTCTACAAACTACATTGGATGTAATTATTGATAAATTGAGGTTTTGGTCTGCCATTTTCTATTTATTTCATCTGTTTTCTTAATCGTTTGTTCTTCCTTCTTTGGAATTCATCGAATACCTTTGACATTTTATTTTGATTCCTCTATTAGCTTTCTGGCTATAATTTTTGCATATTTAGGGGTTGTCTCAGCTATTGTAATATGTACCTTTTATTTACCACAATATACTTAGAGTTAATACTGCACTGCTTCACATAAAATATAGGACTCTCACAAGATAATTTCACTTATATTTACCCCCATACTTTGCACTGCTTTTGTCCTGAATATTAATCTACATATGGCATGAAACCATCAGTACAGTGTCATAATTTTTGCTTTAAACAGTCATACATCTTTTAAAGGATTTAAGAGAGGGAAAGACAAAATACGCATAGTCTTTTACTTTTACCCACATATTTATCATGTCTGATGATCTTTACTTTTTCCTGCAAATCTAAGTGACCATCTGGTACCATTTCCCTTCAGTCTGACAAACTTGCTTTAACATTTCTTAGAGTGCAAATGGGATAGTAAGGAATTCTCTTCATTTTAATATTCATTATTTGTTTTGTCTCATTATTGAATACAATTTTGCCGAATATAGAATTTTGAGTGGGCCATGTTTGAGGGGTTTTCTTTCAGCATTTTGAAGATCTGCTCACCTGTGTCGTGGCCTCCATCATTTAAGAGAAGTCAGCCATTATTATATAATTACTCCTCTCTGGATGTTTTCAGTATACTCTCTTTACTTTGGGTTTCATTAGTTTGATCATCATATGCCTAGGTGTGGTTTTCTTCATATTTACCTTAATTAAGATTCAGTGAGCTTCTTGGATTTCTAAGTTGATTCCTTTCATTAAATTTGTAAAGTTTTGAGTCATTATTTAAGTTTTTCTGACTCATTCTCACTCTCCCTTCGTATTAGACTGCTTGATGTTGTCCCACAGACCTCTGAGGTCCTTTTCATTTTTCTTTAATATTTTTCTCTTTGTCCTTCAGACAGAATAATAATTCCTGTCAGTCTATGGACAAGTTCACTATTTGTTTCCTACCACTTCCAATTCCTAACAGCTCATCCAGTAAATGTTTTATTTCAGTTTTTGTAACTTTCAGCTCTAGAATACCATTTGGTTCTTTTTTCATAGCATTTATTTTTCTCCTAAGACTCCCTATCTGTTCATTCATAATCCATGCATTTGCCTTTAAGTTCTCAAACGTATGTATAATAGCCGCTTTAAAATCATTGTCTGCTAATTGCAACATTTACATCTTCTCAGGGTCTGGGTCAACTGATTGCTTTTTTGATTGACTGTGGGTCATGTTTGCATGTCTACTGAGTGTTGATTAGATGCTGGACATTATGAATGATCTGTTACAGAGAACTTGGTTATGTTATATTTCTTCAGAGGGTAATTCTTATTCTAGCTTTCAGCTAACTTGGCTGGACCCGAATTCCAAACTCTCCCCTATGATGAGTAATATAGGAAATCTTTGCTCAGTTCTTTCAGCTTTCTAGCCGTGCTTTTTTGCCAGGATGACTGGGGTCTTCTTCATACTCAATAGCTTAGTTTAATAGCCAAGGATTTGAGCAGAATTTATATGTAAATTTGGGGTCCACCCCTCTGAAGTTCCCTCCCTTTCAGTCCCCACACCAATCTTCTGGTTGCTCTCCCTGACACCTCCAACTAGTGGGGCTGAGACTCCATGGCTGGATCCACCAGCAGCGGACAGATCACAAATTTCAGTGATTCCACAGACCACCTGCCCCGACACGTAGACATACACACAGTAGGCACTGCTCCCTTCTGAGGTCCTGACACGGGGTCCGACCAGGCACCTGCCTGGATATCTCTCCCTTGGCTGTGGGCACAGTGATGGTGGTTAGAGTCACAGTTTACCAGTGATGTGGCAAATCTGGACCCAGCCTCAGGACATGCATACCCTGGGGTGGGGCAGCAGGCCTGCAAGAGGGAAGAGGTCTGTGTGGATGCTGCCAAGTGATGGCTTGAGGTGGGTACAGGCAGTGAGGAGGAACTGGACCAATGGCTCAACCCCACATACATAGGCAATTCACTGGACTCTGCACATGTGTGACCCTCTCCTCATCACCACCCTGGGCTTCTCAAGAGCCTCCTGCTGCTCTCCCCACAGTGACTGGCTCACTCGAATTCACTTTCCATACAGCAGCCAAAGGGATCTTTCTGAAACATGAGTTTGATCTTGGCATCGCCTCCTTCGTTCACCATCTTGCCCAACCTAAATCATTTTGATGGCTTCCCATTGCTCTCAGGATGACCGTCCCAGTCCCCAAGATCGTCCAAAGCCGGTGCTTACTGCATGAATGCCACTGCCAGCTCTGAGTGCCATCCCAATACCCCCTCCGTTGGTGATGCAGAATCCAATGAGTAGCTCAAGTGAGAGAGCTCCCTAAAGCTGTAAAACACTACAAAAGCGGTGGACAACCTCATCGCTGAATGAAATGTGGGAAGGACGAAAGCAGAACGCGCGGAGGGGTGCAGAGAGGGGGGGCGCCCCCGTGTGGCGGGGCCGGGCCAGCGTGGCAGCAGAGGCTGCTGGGAGGTGGGAGCGGTGGGAAGCGAGCAGCGCCCAGGCTCTTGGAGCTCCTGGGCCTGCCTGGGCTCGCTGGGCTTTAATGCTGCTCCCGCCCTGCAACAAAGGCCTGTTTCATGCCCGGGCCTGGAAAGGGCTTCATGTCTGCCCTCGGGCTCCCCGCAGCTGGCTAATGGGGGTCCTGAGTTTGGTGCCTCCTGAGCATCTAGGGGCGGCAGGGGCCTGAGCTCCGGGAGGTTCTGTCTGGCGTGGGGTGAAGGTGGGGAGAGGGGAGAGGACAAAACCAGCCCAAGCAAGGAGGCAGGGGGCATTTCTGAAATCCACCGTACAGCCAGGTCACTAGAAAGATAAAGACGTTTCTTGTTCTAAAGGGAGGTCCAGCTAGTATTTGCTGGTTGTACAATTTGTACTCGGTTCTGTACCGAGGCCCATTCAGTGTTTTAGGTTCTGTCTCTGGGTCTGTTTCCCTGCCCCTGGGTCCTCTCCCGTCTTTGCAAGCAGCACCGTGCTGTATTAATTCATTTCCCATCCCTAATATCAATCACCACCTGGCAAAGAGCAGGATTCCAAAGGCTTACTGAATAAGCTAATGTGCTTATTTAATGCCCACAACTACCCTCTGCGGTGAGCATTTATTATTTTCACTTTCCTGATGAGGAATCTGGGGCCCCAGGAGGTTGTCTGCCCAGGACCCTGCAGCTAGAATGGAGCGAGGGCAGGGGAGCTCGGTGGGTACAATGCACTTCTCGCAGGGGATTCCCTGAGCTTCGTGGCTTTCATTAGCAGGCTCCAGGGCAGAGACCCCACCCTGACAGACAGGCCCCCGCCACAGGGCCCCCAAGCACTCCCATTAAGAACAGCTGGCGGCTGTACCTGGGGCAGGAGAGGCAGTAATGGCGGCTGTTGAAGCAGCACCTGCTGTTCGGAGCCCCTGGAAGGATTCAGAGGCTGCAGGAGCTCCTGTGAGACAATAGCCCGGCCTTTGCACTGTACGACACAGGAGAAAACGATGCCGTGGCACACTGAAGTACAGTGAAGGGCTGTTTTCAATCACAGGCTACAGCTGGGGGAGGGAGCAGCAGGTGCCCCAGGACCCCCATGACTATCTGGGGGACTAGATACAGAGATTTCTATCATAACACGCCTGCACCCCATTCTTGGCACGCCAGCGTGCCATACCCGCAGGTGGGAACTCTGCTCTGGGGAAGGTGGGACTGTACAACCTCTACCACTCTGAGCACGGCTGCTTACTTAGCCTGTCCCAGGGAGCCCTGCATTTCCCCTCCTCACAGCCTGTCTCCCTCTCCCTCAGCCCCACTGCCCCCCAGGACATGGAGCCCTCTTTCCAGCCTAGCTCTCCCACTACTGACCTCACAACCCTGCTTGCTGTCTGGCCCAACCATCCTATCCCTTGGCAGGTGTGATGGTAACAAGTATGGGCTGTGGAATCAGATTGCGTGTGTTCATATCCTGCCTCCACCATTTTCCAACTGCGTAACCTTGGGCCAGTTCCTTGATTTATCTGTGTCTCAGTTTCCTCATCCGAAAAATGGAGGAAATGACAGATGTACCTCACAGGGTTGTTGTGAGGCATGGTAGGGGCACTGCTGGCACCAGGGAGAGCAGGACAAATGGTGGCTCTTGTTATCTGGGCCCACCTGCCCCACCAGCCCACATGGCTCCGTGGCCTTGCCCTCCCCCAACCTAAGACACCCAGCTCACCCCTTACAGTCAGCTCTCAGCCCAAATCAATGCCCTCAGCAAGCCCGTGGTGTAAGGTGCATGGCAAAGCAGACAAGGTCCTGGGAGGCCCACTGGCTGCCCAGGTTGGCTCCAAGGATACTGGGATTTGGCCTGGACGTTTAAGAGCCAAGGACTCCGCAATGCCCACGTTGCCTGCTGGGTCCGTAATGTCCATCAGGATGGCAGTGGCAGGCCCTTGATCATCTGAGCACCCTGGGAAACAGTCTGTCCCCTTCCTTTACCTCTCCAAGAGGAGAGGACTCACGGGCCCGCTGGTCATTCCTCTGGGGTCAGGAGTCTAGCATGGGGACCGGGCACCCTGTCCTGGGATCCCTTATCCATAACAGATGCCCATAAACACACCTGTACTCGACCAGCCCTGCCACTGTCAGACTGTCAGGGGTCCCAGCAGCGGGAAGCCAGGGACATTCCTGGGGCCTGGGTGCTAGGACATTGGCCTGGGGGCCTGGCCTCCTGGGGCCAGCTCTAGCATGTCCCACGGTGAGGCACCACCCTGGTTCTTAGGGACAGGATCCCAGCTCAGCCAGGCCACACCCACACCCAAAGCAGGACCTGGCCCCTGGCTGCCTATTCTGCCCCCCTGGCTCCAAGGGGCGGTAGCAGGAGCAGCCCTTCCGAATGCAGCTCGGGGCCTGAATGGCTCCCATATGCTACACTCGCCGGCTTCTCCCTACAATCCCCTAGTGACCCTCCTTAGAGAACCTAGAACCATGGGGCAGAAAAGTGGGTGCACAAGTAACGCCACTAGGAGCCTACTGCACAGGCTAGGCAGGACGAGGGAGGGCCTGGAGGGAGGCTGAAGGAGGACAGCCAAATCTGAGAGGACTCGGAGGAGGAAAAGCACATCACCCATCCAAGCCCTTGCCTGGAGATAGGGCGGTTTGAGCGGTGCTGGGCTCAGAGAGGGAGAAATGAGTCCCACCGCCCAACCCAGCTCTGCCTTTCGCCAGTTCAGTCTTGCCTGGGTCACTTGGATTTGCTGAGCCCATGATCTCCTTCTCGAAGTGGAAGGGAAACACCCCACATCTGTTCCCGGTGCTGGATCCTGAGGGAATGAGGGGAACGGGCTGGCAGGGAAAGAAGAGGGCCGGCAGTGACAGAAAGCCAGGCGCGGCCAACCAGCTTTCTCTGGCCCCACCTGAAGTGAGATCCAGGTAACAGATACTGCATCTCAGGAATAAACGTGGTCCTGGGGTGGGACGCTCAGCAGTCCAGCCCCGCTGCCTTTTGAGGGGGACAGTGGCAGAAGTCTGGAATCGGTCCCTGCTAAGTGGGTCCTTACTAGCCGGGAGCCATGGGCCCGAGCTAACCCCTCCATGACCGGCCAACCTCCATTTGGCTCTTATTATGTGCCAGACCTTGGGATAAGCATTTCGCCCTCACCTCTCTCACACCCTGTGACGTATCCATTTCGCAGGTGAAAAAACCGAGGTTCCATGGGGTTGTATAATTGCCACGGTCACACAGCTCGTAAATGGGAGAGCTGGAAGGCGGACGGTACCATTATTCCATACCGAATGAGGCTTGGGAATATCTACCTCCCAGAGCTGCTCCGAGCAGTAAGTGAGCTCTCACACCGAAGGGCCTGCCCAGCCCAGGTGTGAAGTCCCATAAGGCTGACGCCTGGTTTTGGCCCCGTCACCTTCCGGAGGGACCAGGCTGCAGTTTCTCATTCTTACCACAGGGTGTCTCCACAGCCCTGCTCAACCGGCCAGCCAGGGCCCGGCTCCTTGACGCAGCCGTTCCATGGGTCTGGCCTGAATCCTTGCCAGTACGGTTCCGTGAGTTTCCTCCTGTTTTGTCTTCAGGGCAGCCATGCCCTGACTAGAGGTAAGGCCTGTCACCACCCCACACCCCCTTTCCATGTGTGCCCGCTCCCTGGGGACCCCTGGGTGGTTTATGACCTCCTCGTTCCCCCACGGCCTCTGGGCCTTTTCCCTTGAAAGTCACAGTGCAAGGAGCTCTTAGGAAACCCTGCACCTTCCCACGGTTGGCCACCTGCTCCAGGGACTCCTCCCCAGTCTGGGAGAGGAACTGGTGACCTGGTTACTGCTTCTTAGTCTCCGTAACCCAGGTTCTCATGAACTTCTGTCTGAGAACATAATGAGGAGAGACCTAATTATCTCCTTTTGGAAGACTGCATGAGGCTATGTAGGTGAAAAACATTTTGTAAGCTCTTTATTACAATGTCAAAGTTGGTTGCCAAACCAGGCTAAGTTCTCCAAAGCCACACAGAAAGTCAGGGGTGGCCCCAGGCCTCCTGATCCCGACCTATTCATTCAACCAAGGAACCCACCCGGCTCTGGAACAGCCTCCAGGAGGCTGAAAGGCTGGCAGAACAGGGATTCTGGGGAGAGAAGAAGCCAGGGACGAAGGAGTTAAGGGGGCCTGGAGCCAGGATGGCTGAAGGCTTCGAACAGACCAGTAGGAGGGCAGGAGGCCAGAGGGGGGTCTGGCTTTGATTACATCCCAAGGCCATCTGGAGAACCAGACTCTGGAGATTGGTTGGTTTTATGGGGGGCAGATGGCATGAATTACAGGGGCTTTAATGGGGCAGAGGGGCTCTCCTCACAGTGGCTTTGAAAGGGGTCTGGGTGGGGGCTCTTGCCTAGAGCCTGGGCCAATTGCATCAGCTCCAGCCCCTGCCATGCCTTCCTGCCCACAGCACAGAGCCCCCTCTTCAAAAGCCCCACAAAACCCACCCCTGAGAAGTCCGGGAGGATGTGCCATCCCCCAAAGGAGAGAGAGACCCTCAGCTCTTTCCACAGAAGCTACATCGGGATGTGGGACCAGCCTGGAGCCACTGAATGTTGGGTGAAAACCATGTGGCCCAGCCAGTCATCAGCAGCCAGCTTTCCCCCAAGCTAACCTTGGACAGTCAACAAGCCACATCCTCGCCAGTGAGGGGAATCCTGTCCAAACACCTCAACGGAGTCCCAAGGCCATACAGCTGACCATTTGGTACTGGACTTGAATCCCAGACCCCCAGCTCTCAAATCAGTACCTTTCCACGGCCACATTTCATCCCACAGCCCTTCTGGGTCTCAGTCTCCTCACCTAACCAGCAATACCTGACAATACCTCCCTCACAGGTGAAATGGGATGCAGTTGGTGGCAAAAGCTTGGAAACGTCATATCCACCATGCGAGATGGCAGTATTGCTGCGGTTCAGCGAACAGAGCCCGGAAGCTCTTGTGGTTCCTTGGGAGCGGGCTTCGTGTGTGGAGGAGCCCAGCTGAGACCCCTGGCTCTCCAGGGAGGCAAGTCTGCTCAGCCCACAGAAACACCACTGGGGGGAACGGAGCATTCTGAAAGACAAAGAAAACTCTTCCTGCCTCTCAAAGCCATTTTTCAATCGCTCCTCGGGGACTTTTCCCACCTTGGCCATATTCCCAGATTTGGGAGGGGGAAGGACGCAGAGTTGACAACCAATTCTCTCACACCTTGTATACCGTCTTGGCTAGCCAGAAAACAGCCTGAGGAAGGTCTATCCATCGAAGGTGCGTATCTCTGATAAGAGCGATTCCTTTTCTGGAAACTTACCCCTCAATTATGTTTGCACAGACATGTATGTACAAGGTTATCCATTGCAGCTTTGCATGTGATAACTAATGACAGAAACAACGTACATGTCTATCATTAGGGCATGGGATAACTAATAACTAAGTTATGGTACATCCATGCTATATAATACCAGACAAAGAATGAAGTAGACATATATGTGTATATAAGTGAATATATGTGTGTATAATTGAAATACATTTATATGAAGATCTTTTAAGATAATATTGTAAGAACAAGTCATATTGTCCTGTTTATGGCAAAAAAAAGAAGGTGCATATAAAGCATAGAAAATTTCTGAATGATACACAAAAAGCCGTTAATAGGGGATTGCTTCCAGGTTGGGAGGATGGCTGGTCTTACAGTACAGAGGGACTTATTTTTCAGCATATTCCTACTTTCACATTTGTATATGTGCTTTTTCAATTAAAGGAAGAAAAAAAAAGGCAGTCTAGAAAAATAACTGCTTGGACTCAGCCACATGTTCCATTCACCCTACCCCCCTTCCAACTTCCAAAATCTTACGCCTGCTTCCTTCCCACCCAGCTCTAATCCACTCCAGCCTACAAGGTCTGATTCCACCACAGCCATAGCCCCTGGGGGCAGCTGCCCCCCATTCCTCCCTTTCTTGCCCAGCTGCAAGAAGCCTACCAGGACCTCCATTGCTTGGAGGAGGGAAATTGCCCCAGGTGGGACCGGGTGAGCAAGCCAAGGGACTTGGTTTCCTATTAAATGCCTGGAAGGAGTGGCACTTAAACACCAGACTTCAAAGAGTCTGAGATTTTTAAAAATCGCTTTTGGGGAATATGCAGCTTTTATTGGAGGTGTCAGACATTAATGAGAGCTCTGGATATTTCCCAGCCTGAGGAGCACGGGCCCTCTCGTCTCCACCCCCACCCCTTCCAGCAGTAGCTAGCCCCTCTTTGATGGAACAAGAGACACACAGAGTTCAAGGGGTATTTGCCTTCCTCCCCCCACCTCCTCCCTGCTTCACTTCTAGAAAAGGTGTGAGAAGATCTGCAGGGAGGGGAGGGGGAGCTGGGGAAGGGGCTGGGAGTAGGTTCAAACGGCAAAAAGTCCAGCCTTGCTTCCCTGCTCCTTTGGAGAAGGTTTCATGGCCAGTGATTAGGGATTCTGGGGCTCGCCCTATGCCAGTCGGGTTGAAAACCTCCACACACAATTGCTCCTCTAGCAAATGATCATGCTTTAGATATTTTGAGATCCTTAAGCTGAAGGGATTGTGGGAGCTCCATTTTTCCCAAATATGTAGAGTTACAAGTGACCCTTACTTGACCACACTTTTAATGCTGGTTCATTTCCCAACCTTGGAATATACCTACTGGGCTTGAAAGGTAGGCAGGATGTCCAAAATAGAGGGGCATCTGCCAGTACACCCAGAGCAGGGGACACACTCAAAAATATTTGTGGGATGAATGTATGCATTCATGTGTGCATATGTGAATGAGTGAATGATCCTGTTTTACCATTATCTTTATTTACAACAAGGAGACATTAGCTTTCATATTAGACATTAGACATTCAGGTTAGACGTTAGGAATTGCTCTTGTTGATTAGGCATTGGAGCCCCTGCAAAGACTATAGCATGAGTTCTTAAAGGAAAAGATCGCTCTTACTCATCTTTCAATAAATGATGGGTGGGTGGGTGGATGGATGGATAGATGGATAAACGAGTAGAGGGACACATAATATCACATTCCCTGGAGATATAGGGGAAGAGTAAGACAACCATATATCAAAAGTTAGTCAGTTCTGCCTTAGGACAAGATGACATCTTGTGTCTGTTTCCGACCCAAGTCTCTACAGCCAGACTGAGTAGTGAGGAGTATTTGAGCATTTGATGAATATCTGAGCAGATGGTATTCCTTGCTAGTCCGTGGACAGCCATCAGGGAACTGAGTCTCTCCACTGCCTGGGCAGGGTGGGGTCGTCCTCTCCACCACTGCTGGCCCCTGGATCACTCTCCTGCTGGCAGTAGCCACGGTGACCCCATTTGGTAACCCATCATGAGGCTGTGCTCCTTCCGTCCCAGGGGAGCAAAATCCCCTGCAAGAAAAGGGGGAACGAGTTCTGACCTTTTCTGAATATATGAAGGTGTCCAGAGAGTGTGGCCCAGGTCAAACACAGAAGACTAAAGTGGAGATGTGCAAAGTTTATTGGTCATTTCCCTCAAGGACCAAGCAGATCTCAGCAGCAATGCAACACCGGAGGGGGGTCACCTCCCAAGCACCAAGGAAAGACAGCCCAACAGAGGCCACTTCGAGAGAGAATCCTGTCCCCTTCCCCTCCAGCCTCTTTGTCCAGTTTCCCATGCTTTTCCTCAAGTCCCTTCCTTCAAGTTCCCTGGGCCAGAGTCCCTATTCCTTCCCCCCACCCCCCGAAAGTCCCCTTTGATTGCCCGGAATTCAGCCAGGTGTTCATGGAGGTTCCCCTCCTGTTAGGAGTTTCTCGGGAGAGCCACGGGGAGCTCCCTGACCCTTCTCCCACTCCCACCAGAGCTGTGGCTGTGTCCTCATTAGACAAGAAGCCAGGATGTCTCCTCCAGTCATGGGGAGCACCTGTTCCCAGACCTAACACAGTCTTGTCTCACGGAGGAAGGACTATTTTTCCTCGCTTGCCTTTGACCCTGCCCCTTATAAAACAATAACCCCAGCATTAATTCACCTAAAAAGGCATCTCTCATTCCTGAGTTGGCTTACAGTAGAAGCGTCACCTCATCAGTTATGTGCTCTCAGCATCCATAATGACTCTAATTAGATTCATTCTAATTCCTAAGATCCCCTCGATGAAAGGTGGGAGGCCACCGGGTAGTTCATTTTGCCATGAAAAAATCATGGAGGATCCGCCCAACCAGACCGTGTCTAGGACAGGCTTGTGGAGGGTTGTTCTCACGATACCACCTCCAGAAGGCTAGCGGGAATGCATCCAAGCTTGCCTTACTCCCCCAGCCGACATTCATGGATGGCTTGACCCTTTCCAGTTTACCAAGTATGTTAATACACATTACGTCTTCAATCCAACTCCTGGGAGGTTGGTAGTATTATTACCCTGTTTGTACAGTTAAGGAAAATGAAGTTCAGAGATTTGCCCAAGATCATACAATCAGTAAAAGTCTGAGTTAAGCCTAGAACACAGACCCCTGATCCTTTCTCCACTTTACCTATTTTCAAAAATGTTCTATTTCCACTTAGAAGCCACCACTGATGCCAAGACTGCAATTACTCCAGGGACACATTACAAAAGCACTTCCCTCTTCCGGAGACAGGACTGGACGCTAGGTGTCCTAAAGCTGCAGGGGGACAAATATCAGCATTTCTGATCCTCTAAGGCCTGGAAATAAAACATGCCATAAACAAAGACAGCCCACTGCATCATCTAAAGAGGAGAGAGAGAAGACGGGGAGGAGAAGGAGAGAAAGAGATAAGGAAGAGAAGGAGGAAAAGAGGGAGGGAGGGAGGAAGGAAAAAGAAGAGATTGTTTACAGGCCTAATAAATAATCCTCTGAGGATTTCTGGGAAATCAAACAACTCAGACACACAAACCACACGACAGGCACACACACATCTGCATGAGGCTGCGATGGAGTGACCATGGGCGTCGGAGCCGGGTGCACCTACTCATGTCGCCAGCTCTGACATTACCGGCTGCGAATCTCTTAAGTAAATCACCAGATCTCTCTAAGTCTCTGACTTTTCATCTGCAAACTGTGGGAATTTATGCCCATTCAAAGGCTGCACAAAACTCAAGGAAAATGATGAGCCAGAGGCCTGAGGAGAGGGGTATGGCGAATCTGAGCAGAGAGACAGGGAGGCCCTAATGGGAAAATGAGAATCTCAGATAAGGATCTAAGAAGTCATACTGAAGAAACCATTCTCTAGAATTCACAAATCCCAGAAGAAAGTTCAAATTCTTTTCTCCTTACGATTTTGATACCAAGCCCAGCATCCCTCCTTCCTAAGAATCTTTCCATCCGTCACCACCCTGATGTATCCTCCAGACTTGGCAAGAGGACTCTCCCAGCTGCCTCCCTTCGGCCATTCTTTCTCCTCTCCCCACCCCTGGCCCCCCTGCCAGAACCAAAGCCAGCCCCACTATGGACGGGCAAACCCGAGATGGCCCTGGCCTCCTGGCCCAGCTGGGCCTCTCTGCGGCACAAGGTAGACACAGCCGTCAAAAGGAGGAAGGCCTCACATGGGGACAGTAATAGCAGGGCTGGGAGGGGTCAACCTTGAATGAAGATCTGAGAAGGTCCAGGGTGGGGAAAGGGCCCAGTGGCCAGAGAGGGAAGCTTGGCACTGATGAGATGGGCGATCTGCAGCCCCAGCCATCTCTAGACACGAACCCACAGAACCGAGCCAGCCATCCACGCTGGAGGTGGGGAGGGCAGTGGGCTGGGCATGAGGGAAACCAAGGCAGCTACACCCAGCATTCCTACACTGCTCCCAGGAACGATGACCAGGGTGGCTTTGATCCCTGCAGTGCGGAGCATCGTCGCGGGGGTGGCGGCCTCTGTCTGGGAACCAGTCCCCTCCTCCTCTGCTGCCTCATTAAAAGACACCCTCCCTCCCTCCCCCCATACTTCCTTGCACAACAGCCTGGATTTTCCTCTGCCCCCAACTTCCCCAGGACACCCCACCCTCACACTGCATGTCTTCTTCCAGCCTGCTGAGATCAATGGCTCACCTTTCCCCATCCCGAGTCAGCAAGCAGGCTAGAGGCCTCATTCCAGCTAAGAAGGGTAGGAATGGACACCCTTTGAAGGATTCTCCTGGGCAGCCAGCTGGGTTCTTCTCTTGGCTTTGTAATCTAGAGGACTCCACGTCACCTCTCTGTGCTTCATTCCTGGAGGGAAGTGAAGAAAGCTCCCGCCAGCCCCTGTGCTCTGTAATTCCTCTCTCCCTTGCAGTGTTAGTAGGGCTGGGATTTCCTGCATTCTAGACACTGAGCGAAGGAGCCAGGGAGGCAATGGAAGTTCAGACAAGTTAAAGTGATTACCCAAGATTACACAGCTGGATTTAGACCTCTATCTCAGGCTGGGTACATGAGAACCTCAACAGTCATTGGTTGATTTGCTGCAGTGAATATTCTAACAGTGAAGGGCTGGACAAACCCAGTGGGATCAGCTGGCTGAAACAGCTCATGGCCTGGGGCCTTAGTAATGTTTCCCCCAGAATGGGATGTCTCCCCAAAGCTGGCTGAGCTATTCCCAGAACCTCTGAAGATTGTGGGGCACTCATCCTGTCCCCCCTCTCTCCCACTTGGAAGGGAACGCACTAATGTGGGTTCCCCACCAGCACCAAGGATGGGAGAGGGTGCTCAGCGCACTGCCCTCTGGGAAATTCCAACCCTGCAAACACAGCCTCTGAGTCTTTGTGCAGGACCTTGATCCCCCGCTTCGTGGAGGACAGGCAAGGGGAAATGGACCCAGCTCCTGCTGCCCTCTGCAGCAGGCCCTTGCAGCTCAGGACTTGAGGCAGGAGCCTGGGGTTGGCAGGTCCTGGCCTCATTTAGGGGGAAGTTGCCTCCACCAGGCTTGGGTCCCAGCTTTCTCCTGTTAATTAAGATAATGACCCAACTCCCAGGGTTGCTTCAGCTTGAAAGGGACTTTGAGCTGCTGGGATGAAAGGCGCTGGGTGGAGAACGAAGCCCCAGTGCATGAGGTCCTGGGAGTGGGAGGTCTGGCCCTGGGCTGTCCCCAGCCCTGTGCTGAGTCACTTCCTCCCTCCTGGTTGGATCTCTTCTCTGTAACCCAGGGACACCAAACTCTCCTTTCAGGACAGCTCGGGGTGAGCAGCTGCAGGACACAGGCCTCACATCAGTGCCAAAGGGCTCCCACCCAGGAGGGGAGGGGCGTGTGCTGTCCTGGTGCTGTGAGGGTGCAACTGCACACTTATAGCTGCATGACTCTCCTCGTAACATCGTTGGGAAGCGAGACATGCATCCTTTGTTACACTTGAAGAAACTGAGGAGCAGAGAGTGAGGTTTCCTAGATCTGGCAGCGCATCTGAGGAGAGAGCAGATCTGATGCCTCCTGCCCGTGCATCCCCCCCCAGGCCCCGGTTACTCATTCCTGTAAATATGGCACTGTCCCACGAGCTTCAGAGCCCAGGCTTAGTGTGACCAGGAGTATGATAGATGCAGACTCAGGCTTTGCCTTCAAGGAATTTCTTCTCCTCCACTAGTAAGTATCTCTTCAGTCCCTGGAAAGATCACTAGATATTTCAAGGGAAAGAAAAAGCTCGGGGTTGAGCAAGGGAGAGAGGTCCTCTGCAATGTCAGAGAAGAAGGGTGAGGCTGCCATGGGAAGTTCCTGTGTTGGCCTCTACCAATGAATCAGGGCCACCAAGCCCTCCAGGAAACACTGCTTCTGGTCTGCAGCTGGCTTCTGTGAGAGTGAGCTCCCCAAACCAGGCAGCTGGCATTCCCTTCACCTGGTGGACCTCAAAGCTTCCCCTTCCCAAGGTTCTGGGGTTCCCATTCTGCATTCCACCAGATGGATACCAGTTTGCCAGGCCCCACTCTGGGCCAGTCCCGTGCTACAAATAAGGCGTGGTGTGGGGAAATGGAAGTTCCTGTGGCCAGGATCCTCACCTGACCCTAAACTACTTGATGATTTGATTGACCTGCTAGGCTACTGCGTCCACACCCCTTGGCAATAAGCTATTATTGACTGAGTCACTATATAAAGAGCTCTGCCCAGTGCTCTGGGCGGAGGCAGAGATGGCAGTAGATTGTGGACCTGTGGACTGCTGGATGCAGATGCGATTCTAGTGCTCGGCCTACCGCCATGAGAATAAAGCTGGGTATAAACACTTTTTACCCCAAGAACGTTCCATTGTCATTTCTTGGTCTCACTGAATCCATAGTGAACTTGCCTGGGGCTGAAACCCTCGGGCAGGATGTACTACGACTCCTGCCCTCAGAGTAAGGAATAAACAAGTGCTGAAAGGGACATGAGCTGACACAGAAAGAGGTGCAGGTAATGTGCTGTACTTTCTCCAGGGGAGAAAAAGACCAGTCCATTGAAAGCACAGAAGGCCCACCCTTTGCCATTGATCAGGTGTCTCCCCACAAAGTCAAGGTTTACCGTGTCATCCCTTATTCAATACAGATACAGCTGAGTGTCCATCAAGTTCTAAGAAGTCCGGTACTTGTAACTTTACTCCAGGTACTTACAAACCCACGCTTATTAGAAAGCAATGAGAAGCTGTTATGTGACCTGTGAAGCATGCTCCAAGCAACGGTTAAACCCCAGAACTGCAGGCTGAGGGCCATCGTGCCAGGACTTCCTAGGAGGGCTTTAAGGATGCTCAGTTGTTTGGGGTGCCTAGAGTGGAGTCGGGCCTGAGGCTCGAGCTCCCTGCCTTGACATCTCAGGTCTCCTCCGGCCTTGGGCAGCTCTTAAGCCTGCAGGGGGTGTGCAGCTTGAGTAGGAGTGCGAGGAGCCCACCACAGGTTTTTTTTCCTATTTTTCTGGGCTTGGGGCTTGCTCCTTCTGGCACTGGGCCTTCCCTGCCCCGGCTCCAGCTTGTTAGTTTTAACTGGAGCAATTTCCTTTGAACTCAGCTTGAATTAGCATCACCATGGCGATGGATCTGAGTTTTCACAAGCCGACCTGGTCTTCACCCCTCAGCAATTAGCTCCAAGGAGAAAAGCAGGAGGAGGGGGGAGAAGAGGAGAGAAGATAAAAGGGTGAAGACGCTGGGTGGTGGGAGAAAATGGGGAGGAAGGGAAAGGTAGAGAAGGGAGGGGAAATGGGGGAAAGGCATGGAGGGTGAGGGGGAAGGTGAGAGGAGAGGTTCAGAGGGAGGGAGAAGGCAGGACGGGAAGGAGGGGCATTCTGACCCACCAGCTGAGCCAGGCACGGAATACCCACCATTGCCTTTACCTTCCCGTGGCCCCACCTACCAGGGGAGCAAGAGAAGAGACCAGACCTTCCACACCCAGCGTGGGAGGAAAAGTTCTACCCTTCCTTAGGGGAGACCAGCAGGCCAACCCCATGAGCAGTCACCGGCAGGCGGCGTGCCCACCTGCAGCCCCTTCCTCCTGCACGCACCAGGCTGGGACCAGCTGGGAACAGGGGCTTGGAGCCTGAGAGGGCAGATCCCTTTCTTATGTGCCACATGCCCTTGGGCAAACCACTGGCCTCTGTAACAGCAGTGGGAGGGAGGGTTAAGTGAGAGGGCTGCCCTGGCACAGACTCCATGGTGGTCTCTGGTGGGCGGGGCGGAGGGGAGTGGTCATTGCTTGCTTGCTTGCTGGTTCTCGCCCCTCTGAGAGCTTCAGGAGCGGCAGAGACAAGGTCTGTCATCTTGAGTTCCCACACGCTACCGTGAAGCCTGAAACATTAGGCAGGCAATAATATTTTTCAAATAAATTAACAAATGAATGAACTACTGTTATTTTTTAATGGGTGGGTAAGAGTTGGGAAAGGGGAATAATAAACCAGAATACTCCAGAGTCTGATGGAGTTGGGGATTTCTCTTTGACCCCACCCCCTCCAGGAAGCCCTCAGGGACTTGTGCTCCTTCCCCCCACCTCCCCAGGCTCTTCAGCCCCAAAGGCCCCTGTGATCCTCTCCATCACCACCAATCAGCAGGCAGTGTTATCTCAGATTCACTCCTCTGCCTCCCCAGCTAGGGGGACCAGGGACTATCTTGTTCCCCAGCTCCTTGCATGCTCCAAGCCCTGAGCTGATGCTCTAAGAATGTTTGTGAATGTATATATCTGAGAATTTATGGAATGCCTGGACCATCATTCAGCGGTGGCTGGCACAGGGCCAGGTGTCAGGCAGCCGGAGGCCAGTAAAGGCAGTTCCTGGGGGAAACAGATATGTAAACAGGACTGGTAATGCAGCATGCCAGTGAAGAACAGAGGCCACGGGAGGAGGGGTCACAAGGGTGGGGGGCTTCTGAGGACCATCATTCATGTCTGTTCCATGAAGAGCTGAGGAGGAGATGTGTCTCCAAGGCCCTTGAGGGCACAGAGCCTTTAAAGAAGGAGAGAAACAGCCCGTCTATTCTCAAAGGGAGTCAGATGGTAGGGGAAAGGCTAGCAGGCAGGAGGGAGGTGGTGTGTTCTGTAAGGCTATGTGGGACCTTCTGAACTGACGCTGAAGGAAGGACCAGGCTTGGTGTCTCCATCTAGCACGGACGTATTGTCTTCGGACCAAGAATCACGGCGGGCGGGCTCTCCCACTGGCTGCGCCATGCCTCACCAGGCAGCAGGATAAACCACATGACCTCTGGCGGCCCAGCACCTGTCCATCACTTCTTAGCTACCTGGTATCATACTGAGGTATCAGCAAGGTGCCCAACCTCTCAGGATCTCAGGATCCCCTCCCTCAGATGGGATCATGGTAGCCGGGCCTCACTTGGGTATCTGAAAATTAGGTGAGACACTGCTTGTGATGCCCTCCACCCTGCACCCAGGTGCACAAGACCTCAGCCAGCATTTGCAAGGGTCACTTGCCCCCACTTTAGGTCTTGCTTTTTTTTCCCAGGTGTAAGATGGAAGTAAAATCCTTTCGCGGCACCTTCATTTCATCCGCCCCTCTGCTTCCAAACAAACGCGCACCATTGCCCCGCAGCGGCTCTCTGTCCTGGGGCCCACGTCATCTTCAGCTCTCCTAAGAACTGCCTGCTTTCCCCTCTCTCTCGTTGCTGGTTCTCACCCTTTGGCTCCGCTTGTGTTTCCCACGTGCTCTTCCAGCCTCCCTCTCCAGACCTTACCATCCTCCTTCCATCTCTTTTCCCAAGTCCTGCCTTTGGCCTGTCTCTCCTCTCCTCCCCTTTCCTCCTCTGCTGCTCATTATAAAAAAGAAATCTTTCTAAATACGCCAAAGATGCACTCATTCCCCACGGACCCCAGCCTAGCACAAAGGACTGGTTCTTTTGGACTGCTCCATGCGGCCTCCTCTTTGCCCGCTGCCTTTCAATCGTGGCCTCATTCACAGGACGGGAAGGCCTAACTGGGCATTTTCCCATGTGCCTGGGCGGGGAGGAGGCCGGGAAGCTGGGAGTTGGATGGAGGGTGGAGACAAGTGGCTTAGATTCTTCCCAAAATTCGGCTTATCCTCAGGGGGAGAAACAAACTGCTTGCCGGGCAGCATGACTGCCTTCTGACCACCTGAAGAAGTCTATCAGGTTTGCAGGAGAGAGGCAAGCTGAAATCAAGAGGACTGCAGGCCAGCACGTTTGGTCTTGAGGACACACGGCCTTTTTCCTGGGCTGGGCCGGGAGCTTTGGCATGACAGTGGAGGAGGGCTCCGAGATCCTAGCGGCCTTCTGGATGGGAGCACCCTGGGATTCTTCAGGGTGCGCTGTGCTCTGTACCCCCGCCCACACCACAGCCCCCACCCAGCGCTCTCTGTCCATGGCCCAGGACTGCAGGACTGCTGACCTAGAGGGCGGGCAGCTCCTCCTCTCCGGCAAAGAAACAGCAGATGTACCCGGGCTGCAGGAGGGAGACCAGGACAGAGCAGGGACACATCAAGGCCTTTCAGACCCAGGCTGCTCACAGAGGCTCCCACAGCTCTGACCCCTCTGCGGCATGGCCCAGACTGGAGGGAGGTGGTACGAGAAGGCCTTGGCCTCAGCATTCCCTGCCCTCGTGTCCTCCCTGGCTTTCTGAATTTCCCACTCTCCTTCCTGCATTTTCTCTCAGCCCCTCCCTTCCCCGCTCCACCCCACAACAGCTGGCTTCTGGAAGCCAATAGTGTTCCTGAGTTAATCAAAAACTCCTGTACTTTGCCCTTGAATTGAAGCCAGCGTGCCTTTGTCCCAGGGCCATGGGTCAGCTCGCTCTTCTCAGGTTTAAACAGTGTTAGAGGAGTAAAAGGGGCCGGGGGGTGGGGGGCGGGGGGAGCAGGAAGGACAAGAGGATGAGCATTTACCAGTGTCCCCTGCTATTATCTGGCCCTGGGCTGCGCACTTGGGAGCAAAACTGACCTCACCGCTGTTGGGGGGTAGGGGGGCCAGGTATCTCTATTTTGCCTTAAAGAAACTGGCCCCAGATCACCCAAATATGAAATGAAGGGCAGAGAATGCCTCCAGACTTCCTGTGGAGCTTTGAGGGGATTTCTGATCCATGACTATGTTAGGAAATTCCATGTCTGTCCACAGTGTATGGACAGAAAGCTGAGAACAGCTGTGATGTTCCAGCTTAGAAAGAAGAGCAAGGGTCTGGGTATGGATGGAGGGGGTTAAATCACACCCCAGGCCCGGGATCCTCCCACCCCATCCAAGAGCTCTGAAGAATCCTGGACTGGCCTGAGAAGACCAGGAGCTGGGGACACATTGCTGGAGAAGCCAAGTGCATAGGTCATGTCTCCATGTGGATTAAGTGGGACCTTAAAAGGGGTGCCCAGCAAAGCACAGGGGCCTTGGGGAGCGCAGCTCTGTCCCTGCTCCCTCCACACCGGCTCCCCTGGCCACCACTCCTTGGGCATCCTGAGATGCCCTGAACAGGCCCCGCCTTCCCTCCTCGGCCTGGGTAAATGTCAGCCCTTCTCACATCCACTTTGTCCACTCCCCTTTTCTCTGCCTGCTCCCCCACCCTCATCTGCCCTAAAAAGTAAATGCCTCTCCTGCCCAGGAAGCTGTGCTGGAACCTGGGGGGCCCGGCTGGGCTAAGGGAGAAACAGCAACCAGAGCTCAGGAGCCGGCCTGGAGGAGTGAAGGAGGCAGCAGGCGGTGGGCAAGGGGGCAGATGAGCTTCTCTCAGTGGGGCGGGGAAGGGCTGCTGACGTGAGGGGCCCCGGAGCCTGTGAGGCTCCTGAAGAGATGTGGTGCCAGAACGGAAGAGGCAGGGCAGGACCGCAGGACACAGGTCCCCTGCCCTGCCTGGCAGTGGGGCCCCAGGTGCTCGGGGGCAGCTGGGGAGACACTCTCACCTACACCAGTGCACCGTCCCCCACACTTCCCCCCAACCAGGGCGTCTGGCATAGGCCAAAATGGGAAGCAAAAGCAGAGGGGCTGAGCCAGGGGCAGACAGAAAGGTCAGCAGCCGACACCCAGCCCTGGGCTGAGCCCGGAACGATGGCCACTCTTAACTAGGCTGCCCACTCAACTGACACCCTCTCAGGCCTGTGTCTGAGAATAGTCTGAAGCCCCATCTGCAGGGCTGGCTGGCCCCCTCCCACCGCCAGCCATCCCAGGTTAACCCTTGCCTAGCTGGGCAGCCTCTTCCTGGTTCAGCCCCCTCTCGTGCACATCTGGCCTTCCAGCACAGAGTGGTCTTTCTCTGCCGGCCCAGCCAGCTCCTAGAGCACTGACCCGTCCTGTCTCCCCAGTTTCCTCCACACAGGCAAGCCCCTGCCCCCAGTCCTCCTGAGAGCCTGCCGGTCCTGCCTCTGCAGCTGTCCCAAGCACTGAGCACAGAGGCCTGGGAGGGTGGTCTGAGCCCACCTAGGGAACCACGCAGAGAGAGTCCAGAGTGTCAAGGCAGATGGGCCTAGTGGCCTCCAGTCCGCCCTCGTTCACAAGGAGACAACTGAGGCCTGGGGCATGCAGCTGCTGAGGGCCACTGGAGGTCACCCGGGAGGTAGGAGACCTGGGGTGCTCAGGACCAAAGAGGAGGTGAGAGACAGCCTGTCACAGAAAGGGCAGAGGATGGGAAAGGACGGGGACAGTCCCAGACTTGGGAGTTCCTGGCTTTCCCAGGGGAGGGCAGGCCTGTCCTGTTACCTGAAAGGACAGGTGTTGTCTGAGGCTGGGTGTGGGGCCCCAGCCGGCTCACGGGGGTTATGTAGGTAGCTGGGAGTGAATCACACCTTCTGTGTTCCTTGCACGTCCCCATGTGGGTATACTGAATCAGCCAGTGTTGTTCTGCGTGTCTGGGGATATAGGCCCTACACATGTGTGCCGGGCCTCAGGGAGCCAGCCCTGTGCCTGTAAGTGGATCTCTGTATCTGGAACTGTGCTTGAGACTGTTCTCATCACATGCTGACACACCTGTGTGCGTGTGTAGCTGTGCCCTGCCTCCGTATGTCCAGACTGAAGCCAGGTGTGTGTCAGAGTGTGTCTGCATGTGTGGGAGTGTGTGTGCGGGGTACTGGGGAAGGGCTGTCTATAGGAACAAGAACTTGTTCTGGTGTGAGAGTTGTGCCGAGGTGGAGAAGCACCAATGTGCTCCGAATTCCAGCAAACTCCAGCTCCTGGGTTTCCAGCTGTCCCAGCTAATCGGCACAGATGTGGGCTGCTGCGCTGCAGCCATAAACAGACCTCCCAGGATTTTTCCAGAGGAAATGCAGAAATATTTTGGTGTCTGCTCTGGCCAGTAAGAGAGAGTGGGGATGGGGCTTGAAGACAGGGCTTCAAAATGGAGGGCCTGTAATCAAAGGGAAGCAGACGAGGCAAAGAGCACCCTCAAAGGCCAGCGGACGGGGAAGGGCTCCGATAACTTCTAGTTGCAGGTCCCCGGCTACCACCTGGGAGAATGAAGTCCCAGTTGCCAGGGATGCCACTGCCACCCCACCTCTCCCTGACTTGGGAAGATGCAGGGTCCCTCACGGGGCCTGGGGCACGTGCCCCACTGCCTGCTGGGAGAACACACCAGCACAGCCCCAGACCCTCCCACCACAGACAGCTCACTGGGGCATGCGTCACACACACACACACCCCAGCCACCACTGCCGACCTGCCCACACGTGGTCACCATCACCAGCACACACATACATACACACACACACACACACACACACATACCCCTCCCTACCCATCCTATGCCACAATCAGAGATACTACACAAGCAGCCCCACTGCACCCAGACCCTAAACAATACGCTCTGGAAAAATGCACATCCACTCCCACAGACACAGTGGTCCGGATCCCAGCCCTGCCTTTCATCAAAGTACACATACCAAGAAAAATTTCCCCCACCCCCCAGTTCCAGAGCCTTCCATGCCAAGGAATACACATGATACTGTTCTTAGGATCCTCACCAAAGCAGACTACTTAAAGCTTTAAAAGAATTTGACTTGTTCCTGTCCACCAAGTACCTGCGTTGGTTTAAAGCCCCCTCCCCTGAGGCTGAAGTCCCCCCTTCAGCTGTGTCCCTTCCTAGTCCCTCCCCAGGGGGTAGAAGTGGCCCTCTTCTCAGCCAGCAACCTGGGGGATTGGGCCCGCTCGCTCTTTGCTCTCTGAGGTAGGGGAAGCCTTGCACATCTACCCGGCAAAGCCTCGTGGAGCAGTTTCTCTGTGCCTGGCATGTCCTGGGCCAGTGGGAGGCACAGGACTGAAAGAGATGCTTTCTGCATGTTTAGGGAGCTTACAGCTCAGCAGAGGGATGAGACTCACACTGGTCTAAAGCCACCATCCACCCTGCAAGAGGCACAGTAAAGTCCAGAGGTAGGGGAGGATGCTGTCAGCCTGGGGAACACAGGTGGGCTGCCTGGAGGAGCGGCCTGTGGGTAGGCCTAGACCCCTGGGCAGCATTTACCTGTACAGGTTGAGGGCAGAGGGCAAAAAATGTGGCCTCACCCCCACCCTACAGAGCTCTCTATCACATCGCCTTGTTTACTGTATTCACAGTATTTATCTGAACTAACCCTGTTTATTTGAATATCTATTTTTGTCTGTCTCCACCCCTGACATTCTGTAAGCTAAGTGAGAGCAAGTCCACTGCCCTTAGACAGGCCCTCGGCCTCTGTCAATAGGAGAGGAAGAAGGGAGAAAAGGAGGGAGAGAGCCTCACCTGTCAGGGCCTGGAGACGTGGAGGTCAGGCTGGCAACAGGAAGAAGCTGCTGAGCCTTGACGGCTACACTGAGGAAGGTGGGCAGGAAACCTTCTCTTCCTGGGACCCACTAGGTGTGTGGCAGGGCACTGATGTACACAGACCCATGGGCTCCTGGGCCAGCTACTGGGAGTGCAAAATTCTTTTGACTGTGGAGCGTCTGGGTCTCAGAGGTAGCCAATGGATAGTTACGCTCTGTATAGTAATAGGATTCAAGTGTATGACCTTTAGCATTATAGGTTTATATGTAAACCTATCGCAGCATTATAGCTTACATAGGGGTGGGACAGACAAAAACAGGTCATTAAATAAAGAAGATAAACTCAGGTAAGTCTTCTCTCCTTAGCTTCACCCTCAGACCGGCCAACAGGAACCGGTCCTAGATGCAGAATCTTTGAGAATACACATTCATGGAGCAGCCAGACTGGTGCTTTTCTCTGGAGCACACGGGGAGCATGGATACAATACACACAGAGAAGTGGCTTAATCCCTCATCCTTTCCTCAGAGCCCCCGTCTCCCCTTTAGAGAGTGGAGGAAGCCAGTGCCCAGTGCCTCTCTCCTGCTAAGGGAATAGCTCACTGATTTTAGAGCCAGAGAGGTAAGCGGAGCTGAAAGAGAACCTTTGTGAACTATTGGTCCACTTTCCCAAGCAGGGTAGGACAGATCGTCGGAGAGAGGTTTTATCTCGGCAAACACCCACCCCAGGAAGGCCTGGAGGTGCAGGTGGGCACTCCACAGCAGCTTGAGCATGTCAGCCTGCTGGACTGTGTGTGCTCTGCTCCTGGAGAAGACTACACCCTGCCAGTTGGAGCCATCTGCAGATTCCCAGTCCTGGACCTCCAGTCTATCATAGAGCCCAAAGCTCCAGGGCTGCATGGAGAGGCTGCCTGCCGAAGAGCTCTGGCTCTGGGCTGGGAGAAGGGGTCCTGGGTTCTGTTCATAACTCCCAGGGACCCCGTCCGGAACAGCACCCACAATTTGAAGTTTGAGCCTGGAGGGGTAGGGGTGAAGCAAACGGCATTTGGGATGCACAGGTGGGGATGAAGCCGTTTCCTCCTCCCTGCGGCACAGGACGTAGGTAGTGGCAGGAGGGACTGGAAAGACCCTGCACTCAGAGTTGATTAGGAGGCTCTTGTTTCTGACATCTGCCCAGGGTCTGAGTTCCAGCCCTACCACTCACCAGCTAGGTGACCTTGAACCGCACATCATCGCAGCTCTCTGGGCCTTAGTTGTCTAATCTGTCAGCTGGGAGAGAAGCTGATACTAAATGCTTGCTGAGCTCCGCTTTTGTTTCCTGGTCCCTCCATCCCCAGATGCCAGGTTGTGAGTTTGCCCTTCTGTCCTGTCTTCTCACCCAAAGGGAGGCTGGGGGAGAGTAAACACCCCCTGGATGCAGCAGGCAGCTGGCAGCTGGCAGCTGAGAGTGGCTCCCCAGAGGATGGGACTCAGCAGTAGCAGGGGCTGCAAAGGACCCACCTAGCCTCCCGCCGCTCCTCACTCAGGTGGGCTTGCGGTGCTGAACGGGAGCCCCATCTGTAACCCCGGCTCCTGAGGCTGCCCAGCCTTCCTCATACTCCATCTTTTGTTTCCATTCATTCACCTGCTTCTGCAGCAAACATTTACAAAGCCACTACTATGTGCCCGGCGCTGTTCGGGGTGTTGGGAACACAGAAATGAGTGCGTTCACAGCCACTGGAAGGACAAGAAATGTAAACAGGTGGTTCCCACCCAGCATGAGAAATGCAGGGAGCGCTCCTGGGTGCTTGGGGGCATGAGAAGGACCTGCAGCCAGCCAGGTGGGACAGTTCCCTCTGCAGACACAGCAGTCAGCTTCCTGAGCTGCTGCGAAAACATGGAAATTGCTTGGTGCCCGACAGCTTAGGGGGTGGTCATGCCCGAGAGAAAGGTGACTGGGTGGGATAATTAATGTTTTGCTAAGGAGGAAAATATTAGTGTGTGTTGCTCAGCATGCAAACACCTCAACTAACAAAACGGCTCAGGGAAAACAACTGGAACCGTGGGATTTTTCTCACGAAGATTTTCAAAGAAAAGGCGGCAGTCACAGACACACCTCCTCTGTGGCTGAGAGAACACTCCCCACGAGGTGAAGAAACCAGGCCCCTGGGAAGGGCCTGGGTGCCACTCCTTCCTGGGCAAAGGCCAGCCCAGCATGCAAACCCCACACTCCCGCTCCTGACGCAGGCTGCACGTCTCAGTCACGAGGTGACAGGGGTTTCCACACACACTGGCTGAGCATTTCAAGGAACAAAAGGTCTCTGATTCCTTGGGGTGCATCCACACCTGCTTCCTACCTGGGACCATCCCATTTTCATGGGGAAGGTTGCACTGTCTACAGCTATGTGCATGGTGGAGGGACTGGGTTTGAGGGGATCAAAGAGTTATTTTTGTTTCTACTTACGTGAACTGTAAATATGTGTTCCGAGTCTGTAGGCAGTGGGACGGGCCCAAATGAGCCATGTTCTGAAATGACGCTGAAGCTTGACAGGAGCTACTACTAGTTAGTGATAGGAAAACCCGTCAGAACCAAGGTGGTGCCTGCTTTTCCTCCCCAGGCACAATTCCAGGGCCGCTGCCCCTCGAGGGGACAGCTCTAGCAATAGGCTGTCCTTGAGACCTGCATCCAGGCCTCAGGGAACAAGAGCTCAAGACGGGTCTTCTTCCCATTGTCCTCTCCAGAGCACTCGGGGCCTCTGAGCGCAAATCTGTAAGACCGGCTTGCTGCTGTGGTGGCAAGCTGACCTTGACTTCCCTTCTTTCCCTGGCCCCACCAGACTGACCCCAGAGCCATATGCTGGGGACATGTGGCTGGAGGGCTCCTAGGCTCCCTTGCCCTACGGGACTGGGCCTGAGTCTTGCCAACCAGCTTGGGTATGGTGACCCCTCTGTGTCCGGGGGATGCAAAGTGAGCAGTCCGACCACGCAGGGCCTAGGGGAGAGGTAGAGGATCCGGGGTTTGCCACCGTGGCTGCTGCTGGCAGGGGCTGGAGGTGTTTGTGGCTCTGGTGTGGGGACCTGTGGTCAGCCTGAGGTCTGACCTCCACCAGAGCTGCCTGCTGTCCCCTTTGACCATCGCCCTGCCACATGCAGCCACTGCTCTCCCTTCTTTGCCTCCCCATTTGCACCCAAGGTGTGAATGCCCCTTTCGTGGGTGTGTACATTCCTGCTTGAACATGACAGGCTTTTGGCCTGCCAGTGCTTTTCCACTATAGAGCCCACAGGTCAGTGTCAGGGGGCTCGTCCACATGCCGTCCATGTGGAGCACACCCTCGGAGTCAGTGTGGGTCTGGATGGGAATCCCAGCTCTGCCAAGCGCTATTTGGTCCTGACAGCTTCTTTAGCCTTTCCCCAACAATGAAACAGCAAAACATATTTACTTCACAGACTTAACTGTATTAAATGAGACAGTCTAAAAAATAAAAAGGTTCTGTTGGTGTTAGCTCCCCTCTCCTTCTATTTTAAGCTCCTAGGAAACAGACTCTAAGAGGTTTGTAGGTACTTACTGGAGTGCTGTTGGGATGAAGTGGGGAGGGAAGGAAGCTGGAGAGGGGAGAGAGAGAGGTCGGGTGGCCAGGCAGTGGGCACTAAGGCCTGGACCAACCCCATGGGGGGCTTTAGCGCTGTGGGGCCCTGCAGAGATGGCCCACACCGAGGCGAGGGGGCTGCACCTTGTACTCCACACCAGCCTGTCCTGGATGCAAGCTAGCCCGACCCCCACCTCGGGAGAGGGCATAACCTTGGGTGCTATGGCCAATTCTGCAGGGACAGAGCCGTGTGCCTTCCTGGCCAAAGCTCTGGGACCTGGGCAGTGAGTGCCTCCATCCTGAAGAGGGTTTGGGCCCCTACACCCCAATACCTCTACTACAATCCTCCCAAATTCCGGTAAGTGAGTTAAATCCACTGTAATAAAGAGGCCAGCTGGGAAGGAGAAGGCCGTCCCTCCTGCTTGGTCCCAAACTCTCATTAGGTGTGTTGCTCTGGATAAGTTCTTGAACTTCTTTTACCTTCTTTTTTGTCATTTTTACTTGGATCTAATGATGTGTCTGCCTTCCTTCCTTTTGGGGTTATCAGGAGCATAAAATGCCATAATGCAAACGGTGACATGCTCTAAAATCTGTGACATTATCGTCACATGGGAATCACACGCACACCCCAAATTCAAAGCCACTTACTCTTTCTTGGGGCCCCCATAGGCTCACTGCTTCCTTTCAGGCTGTGTGTCCTTTGTGAGGTGAGGAAAACGGGTCACCACCACCGTGGCCCACCCAGAGGGCCCTGGGATGCTCTGCTACCAGGCCCGGTGAGAAAGCCGCTCTTTATGGGATCAGAAGTGGGTTGGGGGCTCAGGCAGCAGGGCCTGCGTCCCTGAGTGCTGCCCTTTGACGGGGGTGGACCCAGGCCTGGCTTTTCCAAGAAGCTGAAGATAAGTGCTGGGTGTCCAGACAGGAGACTGAGCTGTTTCCTTAGAGGGCCTCGTTTGGGGGTTAACCATGTCCTGCTGCTGAAGCAGGTCACCCTGCTGGACCACACGCCTCCCCACCCCGGCCCTTAGGGAGCTTCAGCAGCTGCCTTCATCCCTCCAAGGCCCCCTCCTGGGGGCACCCTTTCTGGGTATCTCAGAAGCCTGGTTACTCTGATTCTCCTTTCAAAGGACCGTGCCAGACTCCCCCGCCCAGACCATTTCATCCAATTCCTTTTTTTTTCTGTCCTGACCTCTGTTTTCTTTAAGCCTTTTTGGTAGGGAGATATGAGGGGGCCCTCCGGGGAAACTCAGCTTCCAATACCCATGGGCATCCCTCTATGGCTGGGGGGCAGCTGAAGTACAGCATCAGAGTTCCACTAGGGCCCCAGACTAGTTCTTTGCACAGCTGTGAATCCCGGCCTCTGAGGGTCCTAGGAGACTCAGAGGTCTGCACACTGGCATCTCGGAGTCCTCCTCCGCCATCCCCTTGCCTCAGCTGCAGCTCTGTGATGAGAGAGGAAAGGAAGCCTGCGACCACACCAGCCAGCAGCACCTGAGAACTTGTTAGAAATGCAAAATCTTGGGCCCCACTTCTGTGCTTGGGGGACAGAATTCTGGTGGTAGGTCCTCCATCTGTAGTTTAACAGGCCCTCCACGTGATTCTCGTGAGCACTGGAGAGGAGCAGGCAGGAGTCCTCTAGCCCACTCTCCCTCCTTCATTCAGCCTTCAGGAGAGCATAGATGACCTTGACCCTTCTTCAGAATAGGCCAGCAACTGGTGTCAGTGCCGCCAGGTCTACAGGGCAAAGGTAGGTGCGGCCTCCCAGCAGAGTGTCCAAGGTTCCTGCTGTAGGTGGTGGGGAGAGTTCAGGATTGCAGAGGAAGGTTCTGGAGTGCAGCTTGTCATTCAAAAGGACCTCGAGGCCTGGGCGTCTGAGGCAAAGGGGTGGTGTTTCCACCCTGTGCAGCACACATCCACCCCAGAGTCAGCTTCCTACAACTGCTCCATTTCCCAGGGAGAGAATCCCAGCTCCCTGAAAGCTAGTCACTTGCCCAAAGTGGTTCAGCGAATTAGTGGCTGAACCATACTCAGGCAAAAGGGAACTGATCTGAAAGAAATCCCAGGTTCTGTGTTTACAGGGATTTGTTGATTCATTTAGTCATTCGACAAACAGCACCTAAGACTGCCAGACACTCTCACGTGTTCATCTGTACCCAGCCTGTGCACAGGAGGGGGTGACCAGTTCCATTTCTCTGACGGAGGGAAAATGAGGCTTCCAAAGGTGCCATCGTCCTCCCCACGTCTGTGGCTTGGGAGCAAGTAGCCGAGTCAGGATTTGAATCCAGGCAGCTGGCTATAAGCCCAGAGTTTGGCCCACAGCTGATCTCCCCCATGAAAATATCTGAAGGACCAATGAGAACTGCTTCTCTTGCCCTGGGAAAGCCTGTGCACAGTGACATGTTCCCAGCAGTTCCCCCAGGGACACAAGCCAGCTCTGCTCCCAGCACCAGGCTCAGCCTGAGGATGTGCCGGAAGGGCAGGAGAGCGTCAGCTGCCGGGAGGGCTTGGCTGTGCCCTTACACACTGGGGCCTGCCTCGGACCGTCCCCCTTCTCAGGCCCACAGGCCCTCCCACCCCAGCCCAGCACAGCCTGGGGCAGGGCCACCCAGTTAGTTCCAGACACATCTCTCTTCACGGGTTTTTTATTTTGCTTCTGTGGCTCTGCCTGGATGAATGCCCCCTGTGCCTGGATTTATAGCATCCTCCTGCAGTGGGGTCGATGTCACTTTAATGAGAGTTACAGCTGCTTTCAACTGTGACTGGTGCCTTCCCATTTACTGCCTGGCCTCCAGGAGCCAGCAGGTCTTCTCTCTGGCAATGCCAGGTGGCCCTGCTCCCTGGCCCGGATTGGGGTGGAGGGTAGAAGCCTGCAGTCTCTTCCTCATGCCCGCAGACTGCCAGCCCCAGCTGGAAGCATGGGCTCCAGGCACCTCGGTGGATCCTGACAACAGAGAATAATGAGAATCAGCGTGCGGGGCCTGATGAGGGTCATACCCCAACACTGTAGGTTTGGGAAAAGACATCTCTCAGCGTTCCCAACCCCTTCTCCCTGCATGTACCCTGTGAGAACCAAAGTTCTGAGCTGGAGAACTAGGGCAGGGGAAGGTGGGGCATTCACAGAAAGCCTGTTGTTCCCTAGTTGAATCCAGATGTGGCCGACAGAGGAGCAGGGGGAGTGCTGGAGGCAGGCTGGAGGAAGGGGGTGGACTGGGAAAACAGGACACCCAGCAGGAGTACCAGAGAGGCCCTGGAAGCATTTCTGCACTTCAGGGCCCTCTGACTGCACCTCAAAGTGTCACCCCACATTGACCTCCATTGTTTTTAGTTAATAATAGGCGGTGTTGCCAATGGCTCAGCACCTATGGAAAAACTGCCACCATTTGTAGAGTGCTTACCAGGTACCTCTTACTATGCAGCCAAGATCCCTAGCTCTGTGGACTTTCCCCTCTGCTCAGCACCTCCGCTGGAGCCCAGCTAGGGAGGCAAATACCTGGCAATGACCAGGGACAGGGTGTAGGTTGGGGCCCAGGGCACTGAACACAGTACTTCAGTTAATTTCCACAACCCAGTGAGAAAGGAGTTATTACATCCGTTTACTGACGAAGAATTGAGGCCCTACGTCTAGTCACTTGTCCAAGGCCACATAGCTGGGAAGTGGCAGAGCTGCAGTGCAGACTGGGGACTGTCTGATCTCACTGCCCCTGCTATGCCACCCATTTTGGAGCTATGGCATTTGCCATCTTTAAGCAAGCCAGAAGTTTGGGAGAGGCTGACTGATACCATCAAATGTTGAGAGTTCCTAGATCAGTTCCTAGAAAGCTGAAGTCAGCTCAGAGTTGCCGCACAGTCATGCTGGAGACAGGCTCGCAGGGGCAGATGTTGGCCATGTGTGTATAGGGCCCCAAGCAGCTTCACCCAGCCTGTGCCCCCCTAGGAGGTGGGAGTCTCCTCCCACAGTGCTGTAGAGAAGGAGGCCAGTGCTGTCCGTGAGGCACATGGCATAGATTCTCCTAGATGCTGTTGACCCCGGAGAGGTAAATGGCCTGCCCTTCCCTACCCACCTGCTTGTTGCCTAATCCTTCCTAGAAATGGGAAGTCCGCAATCAGGTCCAAAGGCACAAGTGAGAGAGGGGGCCAAGGGCCGCAGCAATGTGGACATCTCCCTCTGACAGCCGCTCTGCGGGACCCAACATAGAGTGAACCCCTGGCCCTGGGCGAGAGGCCATAGCTGGGGTGGGGACCCAGGGCTGTGCGAGCGCACAGGAACTTAGACTTTGGAGTCAGGTGGCCTGGGTGTGGCCCTAGTTCTGCAGCACTAGCTATGCGACTTTGGAAAGATCACTGTGCCTCGCTGTACCCCTCTGTAAAGTGGGGGAAGTCACAGCTCCTATCTCCTGGAGTGTAAGTGGGTATGAAGTGGGATGTCATACTAAAGCATCAGGGCCAGCTACGTAGTGAGTGCTCAAGAGCTGTTAGCTATTGTTGTTCCAGATTCCATTTCCCCTACCACTGCCAATTCCAGCCTCAGTCTCTGTAAGCTTTTATGAGTAGAAAGAGCCTTTTGGATGAAATCATTCCGTTTCCCAAGCTCTTCCCAAACCTCTCATTCCAAGGACCCAAGGGACCATGGAGGTATTCATGAACAAAGCCTCTGGACAGGCCCAGGTGGTGAGGGAGCCTTGTTGATGTTAATTGGTACTATCAGCTCTGTGCCCACTCAGGATGGAGCAGTGCAGGCTGCGACAGTATCCCTGGTTTTGGGGTTCACCATCCATGCAAGACTGCCCCCCCAGAGTGGCTGTGATAGGTGAATGGGCAGGCAGCTCCTCCCCTCCCTCGCCCTCACGGGTCCCAGCTGCTCAGAAGGGCAGGGGCAAGGCAGGGAACCAGGAGGGATGGTACCACCACCTCCCAGGAAAGAGCTGGGACCCTGTTCTTAGGCCAGCCAGTACTCTTTGAGTTGCAGCTATGATGTGGTCATTTCATGCATACCAATGCCAAGGGCAGCAACAGATGCCACTCTGGCAAAGGCTCTCCACTTATTTAATGAACCCAGAGGGCCTGTTTAAAATGCATAGTCCCAGGCAAGGCCCTCAGTGGTAGAGAGCCAGGGGCTGTAGCTTGAACAAGTACCCAACGGATTCTAATGAGGCTGGTCTACCGGACCACACTTTTTTTTTTTTAATTGAAGTATTGCTGGACCACACTTTAAGGAACACTGATCCGATTTTTGTGTGTCCAATATTACTGAGTGCAAAGCCAAGCACACAGTAGGTAACAGTAAATGCTGACTCAGGGAATAAACCAACCAATGAGTGAGTAAGCAGGATAGAAAGAGGCTATGTATGGTTCTATAGGGTCTAAGCCAAAGATCTGCTTCCTCTAGGAATTTCCTCCCTTGGCAAAGGGGTGGACCCTACATCCCTGGTTCACTCCCTTTTGTGGTTGGGACCAGAATTTTCCTACTGAAGTTGCAAGCTGCTAAGGTCTAGGGGAAGCTCTATGTCTACCCAGAAGAAATCCCAGAGTCCCTCTCCCACCTCAAATCTATCTGAGGATTGCATATCCAGAAAAAATGCAAACACACACAAAGGCGGGCCTATAATTTCCAGAGTTCTAGACCGACCCTGAAGCTAAGGATCCCTAATGGGCATCCTTTGATACTGAGTCATTGGTAACAGCAGGGAGCTGGACAAGGAGGAGGGGAGGAGAAGGCCTGAGGAGGAGCTGGGCAGAAGGGAGGGGAGGCC
>JAVSCE010009836.1:0-69386 GCA_032199065.1 Smutsia gigantea
ATTCATGAACTGTATTACCTCACAGTGTTCTGCAAGGTAGCATGGTCTAATAACGGACCCATGTTCAAACTTACATGAGGCATGCCATCAGGTTCCAATCCTGTAAGCATCTCTGACGTTTTGGATATGCTTGTTTGCAGACATAGTCAATTTCTAAATTTGCTGCCCTTTGTGAATGTGAGGCCAGGGCTAAATATTCCTGCCTGACCCCAGTTATTTATTATCAAATTAAAATAACTGCGCACAGTGTCACCAGTCATACAGCCAACTGTATGCAAATATATTTCAAAGTTTCCATTCATATCCATAAAGTAGTGAAAACTACCGGTTGCCTCAACTCTGAGGGGAAAACACCTGTGTCCTTTACGGTTCCCTTCCAAAATATTCCTGGAAGACACTTGCTAGTGAGTCTCCCAGCCCTGCTAGAGATTTAAGACCAAGCCAGTCTTAGGAAGGGCTTTGCCTGAGGAGCGCTCTGACCCTGAGACTCAGCAGGCCTCCAGGGGCTGGGGCTGGAGGGTCAGGTCCTGCCCAAACTCCTGAAAGGAACGTTACAAATATTCTAAGTCAATAAATGGTTTGTGGCTGTGGATATCTATGTCCAAATACTGATGACAAGGAGAAAAATACAGTTAAAAGACATTTTTGATTCTTAGTTTGCCATAAATTAAAAAATTAGTGAGCTCTTTCTTTCATATAAACTATTTTTGGACACAGTTGGTAGGCCATATGGATATATTTCTAGTAAGGTTTTATTAAGGAAGAAAAACACAGACTAAAGCTAGGGCATTCAATTAGTGCAGATTTCCATGTTAGTCATTTAGATGCTCACAGGATGCTCTCAACACTCTGATGTGCACCCACAGGGAGAAAAATCTTTTCTCTGTCAGTAGCACCTTGGATCCACACCTGCGTGTTTAAAATCAGGCATACAAAGGAGGAAGTGCTGATGAATCTGGTGCTGTCTAGACAATATACTAATGTGAAATGTTGGGCTGCTGGTTGCCATGGTAATAAGCAAATAAACTCTTATAGTTCTGTTAAATAGTGGGTTGTGGATGGTTCCTTTACAATAGGCAATTTTCCCTCTCTTGAAATGGGGATTGCCAAAAACAATCTGACTAATTCTAAAACACAGCATCATGACATCCACCAGTGTTGCAGGCTGCAAGATGAAGGCTGCACTCTATGTTCCTTGTCAAAGTAATTCATTTTCTTTGCCATTTGTCAGCCTAGTAACAAGTTCCTCATTATGTAGCAGAGGGGCCTGAGCCTAAGAAACAACAGTAAGTGGGCAGCAAATCCAAAGTGTTTTCACTTGCTTCAGTAAATAAGAGCTCTTAACTCTTTCTCTTCTTAAGACTTAAGCCTTTCTTTCAGCCAACCAAAATTGCAGGATTTCTGCCTCTGCACCTGGCCGTGCTAACCTCTGGGTGCATAAATTTCGAGAAGGGACTACCTTTTCCCTCAAGTTGCTGATAGTTTGGTGCGTGAAAGAGTGAAGCCAAGCATTACAAGGCAGATTTGGATACGTGATGCATGTGATATATAAGATGCTTCTGGAAAACATAGATATGACATAGAACTCCATCCTGGAAAATCAATGAAAGCATCCAGAGGGACATAGTATTTATGTAGGAAGATAGGAGGAATCCAAGTGAAGTGGGGAAAAGCATACCAAGAAGGAGTAGGAGATCCAGGCCTCAGAGGAACAGGAAATTATGACTGCATTCCAATCAATGAGAGAAATGAGTGAGGGAGGCATGCGGGGTGTAATAGGCTATGTGAGGGAGAGGAGTAGACAGAGGTGAATCTTCCCAGGCAGGTAGGGCTCTAATCATGAGAGTCTAGCTATGTTTAGAGTTTTGGACTTTATCCCAGAAGCACTGAGGAGTCAATGAGGTGTTCAAGCAGAAGAGCAACACTAGAAAATTACTTCAATTGCTGCATGGACAATGGATTGGAAGACAGCAAGAGAGGAGCAGGAAGAAAAGTTAAACACGCTTCTGTGTTAGCCAACAGCCTGTCAAATTCAAGGGTCTCTTCTGAATTATTGTTATTCTTTACATTCATGGTGAAGATTGCTATTGATCTCCCAATATCCATGCTTCCTTTATTACACAGAAACAAATTAAAATTCGGTGGACACATGGCTGCCTAGTTGAAGATGAATATTTCCTAGATTCTCTTGTAGTCAGGGTGGTGATGGAATCTACATCAAGGGGCTTAACTTCTAAGCAGGCCTTTGCCACTTCCCTTCTTACTCCCTGCAGGCTTGGATACAATGTGATGGAAGGATGAAGGAACTCACTTGCACTCGAGAAGGAGGTCTAGTAGTTCAGGCTGCTGGAGCAAAGTACCGGCTGCTGGGGGTCACAAACAACAGACATTTATTCTCACAGTTCTAGAGGCTGGAAGTCCGTGATCAGGGTGCCAGCATAGTTCTGGTGCCGGCCCTCTTCCAGGTTCCAGACTGCTGTCTTCTTACTGCATCCCCATGTGGTAGAAAGAGTGTGAAAGAGCTCTCTGGTGTCCCTTTTATAAGGGCCCTAATCCCTAATTACCTATTACCTAATCACCTCCCAAAGGCCCCATCTCCTAATACCATCATATTGGAGGGTAGGATTCCAACATATAAATTTGAGGGACACAAACATTCAGTGCACTGCACCCAGGGTCAAGGACACAGAGCAGCAAGGCAGTAGGACCCTGGGACTCTGATGACTGTGAATCACCATACCAGCCCTGAGCCATTTAACTCCGCCATTCTGATTTCTCAGTTATAGAAGCTCAGCTAGAATCCTGTCTTCATGTCATTTTTCCCATAAGCGGTTTACTGTCTCTTCTGTATGTCAGTTATCCATCTATTATCTATCAATCATCTATCAATCAATCAATCAAGCATCTATCAATCGTCTATCATCTCTTTTCCTCCCACTGTTCCAACTACTCCCTGTGTAGCAGTTTTCCTGAATTCTCTTTGTCTTTCTGTCTTCTAGTATAGGTATAATTCAAGGGTCTTGTCTATATTTCTCCATTAATGGACTCATGACTTTATTTAGTGCAAAAGGCTTCCATTTTTACATTTTAGCCTGAACTGTGGCTAAACTAATATTTTCACGTACTTGCAGCAAGTTTCCACTTATGTTTCCACCTATCATTTCCAAATCAGCATGTCCCTTCATCCACATGATTCTATTTCTCAGGCTTGTCATTTCTTTCCAAAGCAGTATCATTTTTTTTCCTACTTGCACAGCCCCCAGATTTTATGATTAACTTTTGAATTGCTCCCTTTTCCTTCATCCCATGTATCTAACCTGTCCCTAAACCTTGTTGCTTTGGTTTGTCTCTGTGTTGCCTGAGGGTTTTAGCCCCTGGCAAGTTCACTATGGATTCAGAGAGACCGAGAAATGACAATAGAACATTCTTGGGGTAAAAGCGTTTATACCTGGCTTTACTATCAAAGCAGCAGGTAAAACACTGGAATCATATCTGCATCCAGCAATCTGCAGGTCCATAATCAACCTCCGTCTCTGCCTCCACCCAGAGCACCAGGCAGAGCTCTTCATATAGTGACTCAGTCAATAATAGCTCATTGCCTATGGGTGTGGAAGCAGTAGCCCAGCAGGTGGCCAGTTACATCATCAAGTAGTTTAGGGTCATGTGAGGATCCTGGCCATTTTCGCCACGGTCTCAAGTAACTTTTATATTGTCCTTCTTATCATTGCTGCTACTATTCAATTTGGCCTTTTTAGTTGGATCCCCAATTTCCATTCTCATCCTTTACTATCTTGTCCTGAATATGTAACACAGTGAACAATTCCCTAAATCACTATTTTTCCCTTTCCCTCCTCAAAAACTGAGGCTAGAAGGTGGCTATTATCACACTAGTCCCAAACCTGTTTCCTAAGAAAGAGTGTAATGCAGCAGCAAGAGAAGGAACTTTAGAGTCTGAGAGAATAGGGTGTGAATTACTAATCTACTGATTACTATGTACCTGACCTTAAGCAAGTTTCTTCACCTCTCAAAGCTTAAATATAGTCACATGTATAAAATAGAGATGGAAAGAACCCATATCTGGAGATTGTTGTGAGACTCAGGTGGAATAATTGATCCTTTTTTGTGGCACATGGAAGTTGTAATTAAAAATTATTTCCCTTCTGGGCCACTATAATCTAGTGCTATTTGATCCACTACAACTAAGTTCCACTTTTTCTGCCTCAGTCAGGCTGACTTCTGTGCCTCTGCCCATACAGTTCTACCCATAAGATATGTATTTTTCTTCCTTTTTAAAAATTCAACAAATATTTATTTAGAAGGGTCTACGTACCAGGCATTGTTTCAGCCACTTACCTAAATAAGTCCTGCTTATCTTTCATGTTGCAGTCAAGCTCCATTCAGTCTTCTGCAGATACTCAGGGGTCCCCAACAAAATGTTCTTCTCTCTGAACTACTATTGTTCTAACTCAGAGCACCTGGTTGTTCTCTAGTAGTCTGCTGGCCCTTTTCTAGCAGAGTCTATAAATAGGCTAGTGGAGAGCTGGAGAATTGTTAATTACACTCTTTCCCATTTCTTTCCTGATAGCAGTCAGCTGACTAATTCTGCTGCCTAATAAATTAATTTCAACTCTAATATCTGTCCTTTAAAAAGGAAACTTCTTTGTACGTCAGCTCTGGTTTAGGAAAAGAAATTACAGTCACACTAATAGGTCATACAATCTGCTTACATAAGCACTGTCAGACTGCACAGGGGTCTTTACAGCTTTCTTCCCCACAGTGAATAATCCTTGTGATGGAGAACTAATGTCCTGAAAGAAGTGAACACATTTCCTAAAGATTTTTTTCCTTGGCAAAGAGGGAGACTTCTGGGAAGATGGCAGCGTGAGCAAGGCGGCAGAAATCTCCTCCCAAAACTATATATATCTATTAAAATACAGCAAATACAACTATTCCTAAAAGAGAGACCAGAATACACAGGAAAGCGCACAGCGTGCAGCTACACCTGAGAGGACACGGCACTCTGCGAGGCGGGTAAGATACGGAGCTGCGACCCAGCAGTACCCGAGCACTCACCCACCCCAGCACACTGGTGGGAGGGAGTGGAAATAAACCCCGCGAAATAACCAGCCCCCGTGATCTGCACGCGGAGTGCTGACACACATCGTGTGGTGCAGTGGAGACTGGAGAGACAGAGGGGCAGGATCTGAGCAGGGAATGCGCCAGGGTGCTTGCAGCCAGCTCCTGGGAAGGAAATAAAAGGAAAAAAAGAAAGAAAAGAAAAGCTTGCACTTTCTTCAGTGGTCTTAAAGAGATAGGAGCCCAGCAGAGGAGCCAGATCGCCCTGGCACACTCAGTCCAGCAGGCAGGGAGTACTGGGGAGTTTCGGACCCGTTAGATGGCGACTGCTAAAGGGTGGCTGCACATCAACTTCCCAAGGAGATCAACAGCCTCCCATTCATTCCCACCCCGGCAAGAACTATAAAGAGCTCTACAGAGTAGCATGGCCATGGCTGCGGAATAGTGGGACAACAGCGCCACCTACAGCATACCCACAGAATCTACTCCTGGTGGGCATTTTTTGTTGTTTTTGTTTTTGTTGTGTTTTCCTTTTTTCTTTCTTTTCTTTCCCCCTCTTTTTAAAGTCTTAAAGAGCCCAGCTGACATACGTCGCAACTACCAGGGACCACTTCTATAGCCATGAAAAGACAGAGGAATATGGTCCAGACTAAAATCAACCAGACAACCCCAGAGAGGGAGCCTGAAGGGATGGAAATGCACAGTCTTCCTGAAAAAGAATTCAGAATAAAAGTGATAACCATGCTGATGGATCTACAGAGAAATGTGCAAGAACTGAGGGAGGAAGTGAGGGAAGTGAGGAAAGACAATGCAGAAATCAGTCAAGTAATCGACAGGCTTAACAGCAGACTGGATGAGATGCAAGAGACTGTTAATGGAATAGAAATCAGAGAACAGGAATACAGAGAAGCTGAGGCAGAGAGAGATAAAAGGATTTCTAGGACTGAAAGAATATTAAGAGAACTGTGTGACCAATCAAAACGGAACAATATTTGCATTATAGGAGTACAAGAGGAAGAAGAGAGAGAAAAAGGGATAGAAAGTGTCTTTGAAGAAATAATTGCTGAAAACTTTCCCTCGCTGGGGAAGGAAATAGTCTCGTAGTCCACAGAAGCCCACAGATCTCCCAACACAAGGGACCCAAGGAAGACAACACCAAGACACATAATAATTAAAATGGCAAAGATAAAACATAAAGACAGAGTATTAAAGGCAGCTAGAGAGTGAAAAAAGATCACCTACAAAGGAAAACCCATTAGAGTATCATCAGACTTCTCAACAGAAACCTTACAGGTCAGAAGAGAATGGCATGATATATTTAACGTAATGAAACAGAAGGGCCTCGAACCAAGAATATTGTACCCAGCACGATTATCGTTTAAATATGATGGAGGGATTAAACAATTTCCAGACAAATGAAAGTCGAGAGAGCTTGCCTCTCATAAACCACCACTACAGGATATTTTAAACGGACTGCTCTAGAGGGAAGCACCCCTAAGGCTAAAAAGATGTCACCAGAAAAAATAAAATTATAGCAAAGAAAGAAGACCATCCAAATACTAACTAAAGGCAAAGAATAAAACACCTAGTATAGAAAGAATGGAGGAGGAGGAATAAGAAGGGAGAGAAATAAAGAAACATCAGATGGTGTTTACAATAACTTAACAAGAAAGTTAAGTTAGATTGTTAAATAGTAAAGAAGCAACCCTTGAACCCTTGGTAACCACGAATCTAAAGCCAGCAACGGCAATAAGTACATATCTATCAATAATCACCCTAAATGTAAATGGACTTAATGCACCAATCAAAAGACACAGAGTAACAGAATGGATAAAAAAGCAAGACCCATCTGTATGCTGCTTAAAAGAGACTCACCTCAAACCCAAAGATATACACAGACTAAAAGTAAAGGGATGGAAAAAGATATTTCATGCAAACAACAAGGAGAAAAAAGCAGGTGTTGCAGTACTTGTATCAGACAAAATAGACTTCAAAACGAAGAAGTAACAAGAGATAAAGAAGGACATTACATAATGATAAATGGGTCAGTCCAACAAGAAATTATAACCATTATAAATATATATGCACCTGACACAGGAGTGCCAGCATATGTGAAACAAATGCTAACAGAATTAAAGGAGGAGATAGACAGCAATGCATTCATTTTAGGAGACTTCAGCACACCACTCACTCCAAAGGACAGATCAACCAGACAGAGAATAAGTAAAGACACAGAGGCACTGAACAACACACTAGAACAGATGGATGTAACAGACATCTACAGAACTCTGTACCCAAAAGCAGCAGGATACACATTCTTCTCAAGTGCACATGGAACATTTTCCAGAATAGACCACATACTAGCCCACAAAAAGAACCTCAGTAAATTCAAAAATATTGAAATCCTACCAAGCAACTTCTCAGATCACAAAGGTATAAAACTAGAAATAAATTTTAGAAAGAAACTAAAGATTTATTCCTCATAGAAGTCAGGCAATCTGTTAAGGAGAATTCAGTCCGGAGACAGAAGTTCTACAAGTCACCATGTAGGATGGTGTCTTGCCTGAGGGTTTCAGCCCCAGACAAGTTTACTGTGGATTCAGTGAGACCAAGAAATGACAATGGAATGTTCTTGGGGTAAAAGGGTTTATACCTGGCTTTATTCCCATAGTGATAGGTCATGCACTAGAATCACATCTACATCCAGCTGTCTCCAGGTCCATAATCCACCTCCATCTCTGCCTCTGCTCAAAGCACTGGGCAGAGCTTCTTATAGTGTCTCAGGCAATAACAGCTCATTGCTTAGGAGTGTGAAAGCACTAGCTTAGCAGTAGAGCGATTACATTATCAAGTAGTTTAGGGTCAGGTGAGGATCCTGGCCATAGGAACTTCCATTTTCCCCACAGATGGCCAACAGACTTTTTTCCCCAAGTAGCTGGTGGAAGGTAAGGGAAGAGGAGAAGTGAAGCAGTGTGTAATATTTCCATCTTCACATGTGTACTCTATTTTTCTCTATCTCTTTCTGCCAAGCCAAAGCCCCAAAGGGGCTACTTTTCTACAGCTTCAACCACAGCTCAGTTTTCTTCACAACATTCTAACCAGGGACACAGTTGTGAATACAGTCATGACCTCAAAGCCTGGAGAGGTGCAGCTTCTCAGAGCTTTTCAGACTGATAGCCACCCTGGCTTGTCATTACTTTCCTTGAGGATTTGAATTCACTTCAATTCAGATGAAGGGATATATAATGAAGTGCCTATTATGAGAAAAACATGCTCTTGAGATTGTATTTAAAGTCAGAAATCCTGGGTTCTAATTCCATCCTACCATTCACTTTGGGACTTTGAGAAATCCATCTCCATTTCTGTGGGGCCGTATTTACCTTACTGATAAATTAGGAGATTCATCTTTAAAATACTGTTCCATGATACAATACTGAGTTTGGTGTGCACAAGCAGGACATAAAGATGTTACAGGCAGGCATTAAGAATATGGGCTCTGGACTCAGATTACCAAGCTTCAAATAATGGTTCCACTTATGTAGTCACTGTGTGCCCCTGAGCAAATCTCTAAACTTCTTTGTGCCTGGAAAGCAAGAGTGCTTCCCTCACAGATTTGTAGTGATAACTGGAAGTGCCTACAAAGAACTTAATGCCAATGGCATGAGGGACCCCCGGGGGTGCTGGAAGCATTCTGTATGTTTACCACGGTGGTGGCTGTACTACTGCACACATCTGCTATAAGTCAGAGACCTACACACCTAAAAAGCATGAATTTACTTAGAAAACAGGTATACAGTATGATTACAATGATATGATATGCTACAAAAGGTAAAACTATAGAGACAGTAAAAAACTCAATGGTTGGCAGGGATTAGGGGATGTGCAGGCAGGGGTTAGGGGTGGGCAGGGAGGGGTTAGGGGTGGGCAGGCAGGGGTTAAGGGGTGGGCAGGGAGGGATTAGGGATGGGTGGGGGTTAGGGGTGGGCAGGCAGAGGTTAGGGGAGGGTAGGCAGGGTTAGGGACAGGTAGGGATGGGTTATGGGTGGGCAGGCAGGGGTTAGGGTGGTGCAGGCAAGATTAGGGTAGGGTAGGGAGGAGTTGGGGGTGGGTAGGAAGGGTTAGAGATGGGCAGGCAGGTGTTAGGGGAGGGTAGGCAGGGGTTAGGGGCAGGCAGAGAGGAATTAGGGGTGGGCAGGCAGGTTTAGGAGTGGGCAGGCAGGGTTAGTGGCAGGCAGGGTTACAGCAGGAGGAGTTAGGGTGGGCAGGAGGGGTTAGGGAAGGCAGGGAGGGTTAGGTGGGCAGGCAGGTTAGGGAGGGTAGGGAGGGGCTAGGGGCAGGCAGGTGGTTAGGAAGGGGTAGGAGGGGCTGGGGCAGACAGGCTGGTTGGGGAGGGCAGGAGGGGTTAGGGGTGGCAGGCATGCTCAGATTAGGGTAGGGAGGGATTAGGGGCAGACAGGCAGGGGTTAGGTTTGGGCAGGGAGAGGTTAGGGGTGGGCAAGCAGGGTTAGGTGGGCAGGCAGGAGTTAGTGTTGGGCAGGGAGAGGTTAGGGGTGGGCAGGCAGGGGTTAGGGGTGGGCAGGCAGGGGTTAGGGTTGGGCAGGGAGAGGTTGGGGTGGGCGGGCAAGAAGGGTTATGGGTAGGGAGGCAGGGTTATGGGTGAGGAGGCTGGGGTTAGGGGTGGGTAGGGTGGGGTTAGGGGAGGGGAGGGAGGGGTTAATGGTGGGCAGGAGGGGTTATGGGTGGGCAGGCAGGTTAAGGGAGGGTAGGGAGGGGTTAGGGGTGGGCAGGCAGGGGTTGGGGGGCGGGCAGGGTTAGGGGTGAATAGTCAGGGGTTAGGGGTGGGCAGGGGTTAGGTGTATGCAGGCAGGGATTAGGGGTGGGCAGGCAGGGATTACGGTGGGCATGCTGGGATGAACAGGCATGAGCGATCTCTAGGGCAGTGATACTTTTAACAGTAGATACATGTTGTTACACAGTGTCAATATCCACCCGGTATTCACCACAAAGCACAAACCCTAATGTAAACTTTGAACTTCAGTTAATAATAATGGATCCATGTTGGCTCATTAGCTGTAATACATGTACCACATGAATGCAAGATGTTATTAACAGGGAAATATGTGAAAGCTCTTTACTTTCCACTCAAGCTTTCTTAAACCTAAAAGTGCCCTCAAAAGTAAAGTCTGTTAATTAAAAAAAGAGTCTTTGCAGAAACAAGCACTGTGTTAGTTACTGTTGTTACTCTTCTTCCCTTTGAAAATAACAGCCTTTTTCCAAACATATCCTTAGAGCTCGGCTGGGCCTGTGCCTTGTGGGAAGAGTGTGCGAACGTGCAAAGGAAAGCAGCACCTTCCCATACAGACTCCCTCAGTACTGATTTTTTTTTAAGGTGACTGTAACTTCACAAATGTTTCCTCTCTGAGCATCTCTGTGAGGACCGAACCGCATGGGAAGCTGTTCTTTTCTCCTGAGCTGCTCACGTCCTCCATGATTCAGCCACAGATGCTCTTTCTCATTTCATGATTGTGTCTGCTGTTTTACCGAGACACTGAAGACATGGAACAGCCAATTAAATATCATCACATTTTCAGTGCCCTTGGGAAAGCCATACAGGAAACAGACTGTGTTTATATCTCACACCTCTGGGGAGGCTGCATAAGCTGAAAGCAATGTAGGATTTTTCCTTCCCTTTATTCTCAAAGAAGAATTTAAAACAAAAATCCAAGCCACATAGCCACCCAAAACAAACAAAAAAAAGACTAGTTTCAAACATAGAAACACTCTCCTTCATGATGAATATGCATGTGAGAGAATTTTCATAAAGTCTGTGAAAACTCTGCCCAAAGGCTGTTTCATTTGGGGGGCTCAGCAGCGTTTGGCTCTCAGGGCCTTTAGAACTCACGAATCATGGTCCCCAAGCACAGGACGCCCCCCTTGGTTTGTCAGGCCGCACTTGCAGGGTCACAAGCTGACTGAGCGCCACATGACAAGCTCCAAGCCACCAGTGCGAGCGCTCCCCTGAGTCAGAAGTGTCCCGGCTCTCTGAGCGGAGGGCTGGGCTCTCAGGGGTCTGCAGACATGCTGTATGATCTCCCTGAGCCTCGCTTTCCTCATGGATGGAGCATGTGGGTTCCATTAGAAAATCTCTAGGGTCCCTCCCAGCCACATCATCCTGTGAGTCTAAGTTCCTATTGTGGGATTTTCTAGAGCTGAAATAAACACTACATTAAAGTTTTCAAATAAATTAATTGAAATGCCTATCCATCTATCAATTTCTACTTATTTTTAATTGTGTAAGTAAACCATGAAAATGGAAAAACAAAACTGAAAAATAAAAATGAATAGGAAAATTAAAAAAAAGAACACATTATGCGTAAGGGCAGAACCCCTCTGATTACTATCTCCATTCACTTCCCTTCCAGCCTTCCTCTGAAATAACCACTGTTATTATTCTGTTCGTATCCTTCTAGATCATCTCACACCCATATAGATGCAGAGAAAAGAGGTAGTATTGTTTTTGTTTTTTCACACAAATGATGTCATACAATCCGTTTCATTCTGCAAGTTGCTTTAGCACCAACAACAGGTCTTAAAGATCTCTCCATAATAATGCTTCATTCTTTTTAATAGTTAAGTGTTATTCCACAGAATGAGACTACTGTTTATTCATCTGTACCCTTACTGATGGATATTTTGGAGGCCATATTTTTTTCACTAATACCAACAATGGTCCAAGCACTGCCTCATAGTGAATGAGTGTGTTTCTCTAAGGCAGACGTTAACTAGAATTGCTCAATTAGTTAATTAGCGTTTATTTTGGTAGGTATTACCAAACTGTTTCAGAGTGTCCATGGCCAAATGACACACCCATAGGGAGCGCTTATCCACAGGGTCATAAGGAATAATGGCTGAAAGCACAGGATCCCGAGACAGACCGCGAGCCTTCACCCCTGTGCCACCACTTAGAGTTCTAGGGCGCTGGTGCCTCAGCTTTGAGGTATGTAAACTAGGAATAAAACGTACGTACATGACCAGTTGCTCTGAGGATTACCAGCACAGTTGCTGGCACATAGTAACTACTCCATGTTAACTTTAATCATCATGATTTTACTAGCTTTGGCTTCAAGTTTCTTGACCAAATGGGTCTGCCCTCCCACCTCCCAAATCACTCCATGAGTCAGGATTTTTCCAGAACCAGAGGTTAAATGCCTGCTGGGCTCATTTAACTCACACTTCTGAGTCCTCCTCTGAAGTGAAGCCAGCAGGGCCCTGAGTGACAGGCGGCCAGAGCCTGTGTGTACAACGGTCTTTGCTAATGTAAATAGCTAAATGCAAACTGCAACATCTAAGAACCTTCAGGGGATTTGAGGACATTCTTGGAGAAGGCTGATTTCATTAATATTTCAGACGCAAAACACCTTGGACACAGGCCACCCTGACCCCACATGTGAGGTCTTCCCTAGGGGTTGCAGAATGAGGACCAATCATATGGGGCCAATCCTCCCCAATAGTGCTTTTATGCAGGTGAAATTAGAATGAACACCAGAGACAGCTAGGAGGCAAAAGAAAGGTGAAAGGAAACTATTTGCAGCTGTAAGGATGTTTGTAAAAAGACAAAAGTTCTGTTTTGTCTACTGTGCTGTGATGTTGGAGAGGATGTGAGCAAGAACAGACTATGGGTGCACCAGCTTTGCTTAATCCGCGGGCACCAGCTGGAGAGACCTTGCTGTCTCACACCTTCCTCTCTTGCTAGTTGTATGTCAGTCCACGGAGGGAGGAGGAAGCAGGTCAGAGCATCTGGGTTGTTTCTACTTACTTAAGATGCTATCTGTCCACGTAGATGATCCCCCCAGAGGGCTACCAGATCTAGCTGTGCCAACCCTGTTTTCAAGGGGATATAAAACATGAACGTGGATATTTTTTCCCTAGGTCTTTACGGAAAAACATGGTGATGTCCAGAGAGTTAAGGTCACATAGAGAGTATCAGAGCCGTAACAGGCCCTAAGAGTTTTGTTTTGTAGCCCAATGCCCTTTCCATACAAAATAAGCCAACTAAACAAGGAAACTCCTAGGATATGAATTCATTCTCAGATAGTTGCCTTGGACTTTGATCCTCTGTATAAAGGTCTGTGTTTGCAGCAGTATGGTGGCTGATTAAGAACAAAGATTGGGATTATCACCAACCTTGTTCTGAACTCCAGAGTCCCTGCTTTTAACTGCTCTCCATGCTCTCTTCCCTAATAGGAACACCGCCCACCCATAGCCCAACTATCTGACCACCTGACAGTGCCTCCTGGTGCCTAAATAATCACCATGCTGATTGTCAAGGTGTTCAAGTTTACCCATTTGATATTAAAATGGCAAAAATGAAACAGATTTGATGACTGTTTCCGAGTTACTGAAAGAACTTTTAAACTTAAGTTTTTCTCTTCTTTCAGCTTCCCTCTTACAAAGAGATGATGCACGAATTAGCTCATTGATTGATTGTTCACACTTTCAAGATACTTGTCGACTATGTGCTAGATTGTTTTGTAAGTTTGAGACCAACTTCAGTATTTCTTAATTTTAAGTTGCTTTTGTTTCTGCATATTTCAATTTAGTCTGTTTGTAATATTACCTCAAATTTTTCTGAAAAAAATAATAGAAACATGCTAGTTAAATATTGCTGCACAATAAGACACAGCTGTACTAAGAAATTTCTGCAGAATTCAAAGGGCATGTACTAGATTTCCAAGTGGAACCTAGCCTGCACATTTCCCTGGAAAGCAGGATTGGAAGGGCCAAGGGCAAGCATGGGAGTCTTTAAATGAAAACAACTGACTGTGCATCACCCCCACATTGTACGACATAGAGAGCACTCCACCTAGTTTATCTGAGCAGGAACCAGACCAGGCACTGGGCCCATGGAGTGCAAAGGTGTGTGGTGCTGTGTGATACTGGCTTCACAAGGCAGCAGAATCCAAACACCAAACTGACCATTCTTTACGCCAGGTGATAGTTCTCTCCCTCTAAACAACTGACCTGCAGATTAGTATTACATAACTTACCACTAGAGAAAAATGGAGCATTCTGAATAAATACCCCCTGAATCAAACTTTAGTAGCTTCATTTGTTTTGGTCTCACCAATCCCATAATTCATAAGCCTCTTGAGTGTGTGGATCATATGTTATTCTCACCTAGCTTCATCTCTGTATTAGGGTGCTAGGTATAGAGCAGGTGAGCAATAAAAATATCTGATCACTAAATTGTCTTCCTTGGGACACAGGCAATTCCTTGAGCTGAGTTCTATTCATCACACTCCGAAATATAAACTCTGTGAGTAGATGGATTTTTTTTCTGTCTTGTTTATCACTAGATCTCCAGCTTCTAGAAAAGTGAGTGGACATAGCAAGAAAATTTTTGTTGAATGGAAAAATAAATGAATGCATGTGCTGTTCTCATTGTCCTCTGAATGGCAGCAGAGAGGAAATGAGTAGCTGCCCACCTTTCTGGAGCACACAAATGCAACAGGAAGTGACAGTAGCCACTGTCCCAAGTGGCAATCCCTTCCAATACCAAGCCTGCAACTGAAAAGGACATGAAAAATGACCCATTCCATTCTCTACTATTTGAATGTACTTTTGAACTAAAACAGTCACTCTCAGGCTACAACACCTGCAAAAGAGAAAATTATTTAAAGCAACAGTTCTCAAGGAGGTCGCCAGAAACAGCAACATTAGCCTCACTGGGAACTCATTAGAAATCAAATTTTCAGGCATTACACCAAACCTACTGACTAAGAAACTGGAGGTGGGCCTAGAAATCTGTACCTTAACAAGCCCACCAGGTGATTCTGGTGCAGGCTTCAATTTGAGAACCACTGACCCTGAGGTCCTGGTCTTGTGTGGATGGTATGGAGCACCCCCTCCCCCACCCCCCTCCACTCCTCCAGAGTAAGGTTCCTTTCTAGTTTATTCCTTTACATCTTTCTCTGTCTACATGATCTGCATTTTGCACAGCCCAGGTCTCTCCCACCAAGTCCAGGTTGCCTGGTCTAGTCTAAAACTTATGTTCTGGGAGGATCTGTGTTCAGCTTTTGTCTAGAGGAATAAGGTAACTCTCATGAAGGGATGCTAGATAAACAGCTCTAGCAAAGATTCATAAGAATTTGGAAACTAGTAGGCGTTTTGGAAATCATATGTCCTGAGCCATTCATTTTATATATATATGAAAAAAACAGATCTCAAAGAGATCAGATAACTTAGATGTACATTTCTAAAGCATCCAACACAAACGAGAGTACATGAACATTTTAATGTCACAGCGATTCTCACAAGACCTCCATATTCATTCCCATTTCTGACCAAGAAAGCTTAAACCAAGTGAAAGCCAAGGGACTGACTTGAAAAAGAAACAACCAAGTCAGGGGAAGACTAGGTTCTGCCTCCTACACTGTAGCTCTGTGGGTAGAGCCTGCTGCCCACATGCCTCTGACAACATCTCCCATGAGATGACTTACAGGATGTGAATTCTTGGGGCTGAAAAGGTGGTTAAAGAGGTCATTCTGGAAACTTAGAATTACAGTTATGCAGCATGCTCCCTCATCTCTCACCCACCAAAAAGCCCTTATCTAGGAAGGAGTCATTCTGAGCAGAGACTTTAGTCCTTAGCTGCTAAACCTTAAAAAAAAGATAATACTAGGCACACACTAGTTCTATCTAGCCAATGAAAATCCCAGACACAATTGAAATGTTGCAGCAAAAGATCTATCCATAGAAAGGGAAATGATAACAAGTTTAGACAAGAGAAATTGCTTTCAGAATGAAAATTTTTGCCAAGGAAAAAAGGCAGTATTTGAGTCAGAGATGAGAATGTGCCAGGCAGCTGTGTCCCACAGCATCCTCTCGTGCTAATGTTTAGTGTAAATTAGGAAATTGAAGCTTCTTAGAGGCTCTGAAGAATGAAGCTAGGAGGACAGGTCTTCAAAGAGCAATGCTAACACACGCACAGCCCTGCTGGGGGCTGGAGGCAGGCGCAGCCATAAGTCCTGCTGGCTCAGGCCACCCCTGCTCTGCCATACCTGCTGGCATTTCCTTTTCCAAGGACTGAAAGAGGAGGTCAAGCCCGGCCATGCTGAAAATGGAATGATTCCAGGAATCCTGCTGAGAAGTCCAAAAATATCTACCATCCCACAGGCAACTTTATCCGCCCGGTATTTTTTAATCGGGTTATGCTACTACTAACAGTGCCTGCTAATGTTTCTTGGGGCAGTGAGCATAAACTGAAACTAACTCGGGATCAAAGCATAGGTCATGTCGTACATTTTTATTAGCATTCTTACTTCTCATCAATTTGAATTTACAGACACACCAAATTTCTTTCAGATTTCAGATCCCTGGGCTAATTTACAGGGCAGGCAAACTCTCTGGAACCTTACTTGTGACTCTCCTATTACATGCAAGTTGCATAATCGCCTTGTAAATGAAAAATGATGTTGTAATGAAATCCTTCTAGGACTTCCAGGAATAAACTTTCTTGGATGGGGTCTACAATAAAATCACCTTACACTGAACTCAAGGCCTATAGCAACTATTTCAAGGCACCAGTGTGAGCATGTGTGCACTTGAGGGGTAGGAGACACTGGCTTTCAGTTCCGTTTCCACAAATGATACCACTGTGTTCCTCAGACTACACTGAAAACCTTGGTGACCCCTTGACTGCCTCTTCCCGTCACTCATTTCCAATATTTCACCAAGATCTATCACGTACTTCTTTGAAATATTTCCTTCCTTCACATGGTCTCATCCATTCTATTTACACTTTAATCCTGGGTCTTGTCAGTTAGTGCTTAGATTACTGTAGAACTCTCCTAGCTGGCTCCCAGACTCTACTCCCTCCCTCCTCCAATCTGTCCTAAACTCAGTTTACAATCTGTTTATGAAGGAAAGATCTCTTGCCTAGAAGGATCTATTTTCCTGGGAAATACCCAACAAGGTTCATATTCCATATTTTTAACTGTTCTTATTCATTCACCACCCAATACACAATAGACATCATTTAAAAAGAGCAAAGCGACAAATAGCTGTGTTAAGAAGGAATGGGATAACTCATATAAAGATATTTTAGGTATTCAGAGTTAAAGAAAAAAGTCTTTCAGAAACACCTGGGAAACATTTGTAACGTGCTTATGCATTATGTTATGGTTCACTGCTCATAAAAAATTTCAACAATGAAGGCTCGAGAGACTGGATCAAGATGGTGCTCTGAGAACACAAGGCGGTGTCCACTTCCGCCCTAAATCCCTAATGATGACAGAAAAGAATTTGAAAATGAACATAGGAAAAACAAAAAGGATGAGAAACCCTGAAGGAGAACAGATGAGAAAGGAATAACGGACTTCCCCTCCCCCCCCCCCCACCCCCCAATCTCCAGTGCATTCATCAGGAACATCTCTGGGAGCTCAGAGGCCTCAGGCTCCGGGATTAGGAAGCGTTCCTGTAGCAGCTGCCATGGCGGTGCGCTTGGGCTCTGCTTTGGAACAGCCAGATGCGCGGGGTTCCCTCTCTAACTTCCGCTCAGGCCAAGCGGTGGCTGCAGAGGTCTTTGGCCCCAGACAAACCCACGCATGCCTGGGCCAGAAGGTGGGCAGGGACTCCGGTGGCTGCTGACACCCCAGGGGGCCGGGGGTGCTGAGCGCAGGAGAACCTGGCGCCGCTCCCGTGCGAACATCCTCTTCTCTAAGAAGTGTCTCATTTCCCCAGGGCTGGTTCAGCTGCTTTCATCTCTGTGTCCGCTGGCTCTCCTACAGATCTCCCTCGTATCAGTCATTACACTGAATCATGTTTGATAACAGAAGGAGTCATAACAAACATAATTGTGCCATTTTATGATTGCATTTCAGACCTATGAGGACACAGCAACTTTTATATTGCTACAGAGGACAACTTGAAATGCTTTTCATTAGGTTTTTCTTAGATTCTAGTCTAAGAAAATTTCATTTTAAATGTAGGGACATGGCCAAGAACAGTGGGCTGCATAAAGTAAGTATGAAATAAGTATTGATTAAAGACGATGCTGATCATGGTACCCAGTGAAATTTTAAACATCCCACACAAAGCTTTTATTAGCAGTGGGAAATACAGCCCAGAAAATCATTATAGTCTTGTATATAATATACAGGGCATTATGCCATTCAAACACTATTTAAGAGGGAAATGAGTGAAATGGTGCAAAGAGTATATTTATATGTGACGATTTGCTTATTTACCTTTTCACATAATGACTATTTATTAAAGTCCCCTAAACATTTATAGAAACTGCTTATTTTTAATAAATTAAGAATATAATTTTGAGAGCATATATATTTTTATCAAGAGAAATGCATTAAGTCATATCATACCAAAAATAATCAACCAACTACAATTCTTTGTATAGAGCCCCATTGAGAATGAATTCACTTGGAAGTTATAAGTTTAGTGAGATGTCTGTATTTTGGACAAGATTTAAAAACCCCTGTGGATAGTCAAATTACCTATGCAAAAAACACGTAAATTTCTCCAGTAGTTGATAGGCTGACAAACGGTGCATGCTGATACAGAAAACAGACTATCATTGAAATATTTCTGAGGACACAGGTCAGATAGCAGGGAAGCCAGGGAAACGTGAGCCCTTTCTTCATTATGCAAGAAAAGGGAGTGGTAGCTTTCTCCAAGATATGAAGAAGAACAGTGTAAGTCTTCCAGGATAGCTTTGGTCCTAGTGAGGCAAGACTCCAGGACCAGGAGGTGGAGTTCCCTACTTAAGACAGCAATATTGGAAAGATGGAGCATGTATAACTATTGCAGCTTTAAGAATGGACTTTTAAGTAGTTGCCAATGTTCTAGAAAAATAGACTACTTGGACTATGTTGTATCTTTTCACACATTTATAACTCTTTTATCAATCAAGAGGCCAGGAAAAGGTAAATTTTATTCACTGACTCATCAACTTTTATTATGTAATTCCTTGTACCAGGCCCTGTGCTGCATTCTGAGAACACAGCAGTGAACTTGGTGCACAAGGCTTACAATCAACTAAAGAAGACAAAGTACCCATTGCACAATTATTTGCTTATAATTGTGACAAGTAAACAAGGAAGAGAGTCAGGCAGCTGCATGTCATGTTCAATAATCAAGAGACAACTGGTGTAGTTCATCTCATCCAACAAAGAGGAAAGTGACACCCGAGATGGTTTGCTAAGATAATCAGGAGACCAGATTATTTAGGGTATTAAGACATGTTAAATAACTTGACAGTTATTCTATGAACATAGACATTGAAAGATTTTAAATCAGGGGATAGATCTTATTTGGAATTGTAAAAGATCACACTAGCTTCTGGGAGGAAACAGATTCAAGGGAAGCCAAGGATGGACCCTAGGGGACAGTGGGAAGGCTGCAGTAGTGTTCAGGTGGTGTTAGTTGCAGAAGGGGGGTAGTAGAGAGAGACAAAAGTGAAAAACATAAGAAAGAGTAAATAAGAGTTAAAATCAAGGTGATTTGGTGATGGAGTAAATGTGGAGAGTGAATGAGAGAGAGGATGATTTCCTGGTCTCTCACTGGTGGCAGTGCCGTGCACTGAGGTAGATTATGCTGGAAGAAAAAGAGATTTCAGTTTTGTATGTGCTGAATGTGTGAGGCCCATCCATCATCCAAGTAGAGAGGCTGAGGTGGGCAGTTGGATGGTTGGATACATAGGCCTGAAAGTCAGAAAAGAGGTCACTGCTGCAAGTGCACACTGGGAAATTGTCTTCACAGATGGTTGCAAATTTGGGCATAGCTGAGTTTGCTCAGAGAGAATATCAGAAAGAAAAAAAAAGGCCTAGGACTAAGCCATTAGGAACTCTAACATCTAAAGTTTGAGGGAGGAAAAGAGAATGAGTCTGAGAAACTGTAGCCAGAAAAGTGAGAGGGAAACTATGAGAGTCCAGGGCCACTGAATCAAGGACAAGAGGATATTTCAAGAAGCAATCATAATTAATGTCAAGTGCTGATGAGCAGTCAAATAGGATAAAGACCTTAATCCAATTACCTGTTATTCCTACCCAAGATGCTCATACACATGGCCAGCAAGCTGCGCTAGCTTTCTGCTGGAAACTCAGCTGAGATTGTCAGCTAGAACCCTGAGTTCTTCTCCATATGGACCACTCCATGGGAACTGCCTGGACTTCTTCACACCATGGCAACTAGCTTTAACAGCAAGTGTTCCAAGGTACAGGAAGTCTCTTAATGTCTGAGCCCAGAAGACAGTATGACGTCATTGCCATTACATTCTATTGGTCAACCAGTCATGTTGCTTACCAAGGTTCAGGGGAATGGGACATAGGCCACACTTCTTGAAGGACTGTAAGAGAAATTGTGGCATTTTAAATCTACAACAGACATCAATATTTGACATTTACAAGCCCATTCATTATAACATGTTTTATAATCCAAAAAGATAGGGAATAACCCAAACATCAATCACTGGGATCCTCGTTAAATAAATTAATTTAAACTATAAAGTGAAATGCTATATACCCATTAAAAAAGCAATGGGAATACTTTTAATCTAATGTTAAGGAAATATTACCATGAGATTAATTAAAAGAGCAAAGATTAGAGCAGTATGTTACTATTGCATAAAATGAATTTTTTACTTGTATATGCATAAAACACTTCTAAAACATGTATTCTCAACAGGGTAATGTCACCCCTCAGGGGGTAAAAATTTATTGTTGGATGAAGGGAATTGTAATCTCTTTATGTATAAAGCACATAGTGCAAAAACAGACAATATATCTGTGTATTAAAATATGGGGCAGGGGGGTGGAAAATCAGGAAAAAATGTCTTCAAAGTTTCCTTAGGGGGGTGATGATGAGAAAGCAGTTGAGCAGCATGCTCTCGAAGGGCATAAAGAAATGAGTCCAATGTTTGCCTGAGAGAGTAGACATGGGTTCCTGGGAAAAGGAAACAGTGTAGATGAGAATGTTCATAATGTACTCTTTCATATTTTTGATATTAAAACCATGGGAAGATAATCTCTATCAAAATCTAAATTAAAAAATAAATTTAAAAATAAAGTTATCCATTTTGTTTGATTATATGGTATTATTGAATAGGAGCTCTTTCAGCATGTATCACAGTATATATAAGTCTTACACTTTTAAAAGTCTTGTCTGGGCAAAGAATTAATAATTTCACTCAGTTGACTGGTCAAAAGGGAAGCTGGTAAAGTGATATTTTATGCAAAACTTTAAAAGTCAATTATTATGACATACTCAAGGGAAACAACTTTGAAAGACAGGTTAGTGTGGGTATGTGCTTTATCCTGAATGGATAGAGAGCATGTTCCCATCCCGAGTGTGAGGACCGCCGGAGTCCTCTTAATGCTAAAGTGTCCTGTCCGTTACACCCTGGGAAGCAGCTATGAAGACCTAGGGAGGTGTGTGCAATGTGAACAATAAAGGTCCTTAGCAACATTTAGGTTTGCACACACACACGATTTAATGAACCAACGGCACTACTTACACCACAGAGCAATGTGGCCATGGTGAATGCATGGCTGTCTTCCTGTACTTGGACTCACCCATATGGAAAACTGGCTGAATAGATATGTCCTTGGCTGTAATCACTGCTCCTTAACATTGAAACTCCACAGCAGGTTTGATGAAAATCCTTCCTATATGGATGGCAACATAAAACACTGGGAGCCGGCCTATGTCGTAGTGAGGGAATCCCCCTCACCCAGGGTTGCAAACAAAAGCCAGTGGCACAGACCACATGACATCGTCTTGCCACCATGACTGATACAGGGCACTTGTGAAGTTCAGGAAGAGACTTTGAAGCAGGTAACAGTTATGGCTAGCCTAACGGTAGCCATGGAAAACAGTGGCTCTTTCGTCATCAGAGTTCCTATTGCCCCCCAATGATTCTAATTGATATTGATGAAGCTGACTTAATTGCATAGATTCCAGAGACTACAAGAATATAAAGCACTGAAAAAGTCCACTTGGGCCATCCATTATTTCCCAGATTTCCTCCCAGGTCACATTATGTGCAGCTCTTACCACAACTGCCTTTTAGAAAAGATTGTGAATACATGTGGTACAGCCTAAACCATAAGTTCTATTCAACAGTGCATAAAAGCTAATGCTAAAATTGCTAAAATGCACCATGGGGATACATAGTCACTCCCTGCCAACTCTCGGTGTACTACATTGCCTTGAAATATAGAGCTCTCTGTGGCTTTCTCTATGGACACTCAGCTAGGAGTTGTTAGTAACAGAATGGCAGTTAATTCTCACTAACCTCTTGTCTTAGCTCGGGCTGCCATAACAAAAGACCATAGACTGGGTGGCTTAAACAACAGAAATTTCTTTCCTCACAGTTCTGGAGACTGGAAGTCTGGAGTCAAGGTGCCAGCAAGGTCAGGTTCTGGTGCAAGCCCTCTCCCTGGCTTGCAGACGGCCACTGTGTTCTCGCTGTGTGCTCAGATGGCCTTCTTTCAGTGCCTGCATATACTGAGAGAGAGTGAGATCTCTCTCTTCCTCTTCTAACAAGGCCACCAATATTACTGGATTACGGCCCCACCCTTATGATCTCATTTAACCTTAATTACTACCCATAAACCTTATCTCCAAATATGGTCACATTAGGGGTTAAGTCCTCAACATCTGAATCTGGGGGAAGAGGAGGTGTCACGATTCAGTCCATAGTACCTATAAGCATAGATAAGAAACATTTAAATATCAACAAGGAAATTCTAGGTTGAATATAAGGGAAGTTAAGAATCATATATATAAGAAGAGCTTGGGAAACAGGACCACCTACTCAGAGAACAGAACCACACATAGCACCCTATCTTGTACTTCAGCCCCAGTGCCAGATATGCATCTTGGCCCTATGGCAACGGCTTTTTCCTTTCAACTGAGATAAAATTCACATAACATAAAATTCACTCTTTTAACCATTTCAGAGTGTGTAATTCAGTGGCTTCCAGTACATTCAGAACGTTGTGCAACCATTGCCACTCTCTAATTCCAGAATATTTTATCCCTCTGAAAAGAAACCCTGTACATAGTCACTCTCCATTCCCTCTACCCCAGCCCCCGGCACTCGCATTCTAGAACTCAGGGAACTCATGCAGGGGCACTAGTTCTTCCTCCCACTGAGAATAACAACAACAACAACAACAAATGGTGCTGTGTAAAAAGCTCCTGGTACCACTACCTCAGGGTTTAACAGAGAATTGAGTCTTGGTCTTCATTTGTCACAGAAGGACAGCTGCACAGAGACGTGGAGTCAAAGATCAAACAGACGATCTCGGTTTTCAGTGTATCTCCAAATGTTGTACCAAAATAGTTACAGATGTCATGTCCTCATACATCCTCCTTAACAAAGAAACAGACTTTATGTTGAAATGTGTTTAGGAAACTCTAAGTTAAACTGTTAATAGATTTCTTTGCCAAACAAAGAGGATGGATAGAGCACCGGCAGGGACGTTTTGGTTTTCGTTTTAATTATCAGTGTAGAATACCAGTTGAAACCTGGTGGTTTTTAACAACAAAGGGACAAAAATCACAGATGGACTTTGTTTTTCAGAGAAATTGAACCAGTAACATATCTGTATATTTCACTCAAAACGAGCAGATTTCCAGCTTCACTAGTTGGTTTAGTGGTGAGTCTGGGTCCTTAGAACCATTGGCAACAACTGAATAGCGATGAGAGACAACTGCCATTTTTAGAAGGATCGTGCCTGTCCAAGTTCGCTGCGGCCCCGCCCAGTCCATCGCCCTCATATGTCTCCAGTGGCACCTGAATTTGCTTCTCCCATTGGACAGCCTCTGCAGAGAGACGACCGAGGCACACTCTTAGCCACACTTCAAGCACATAGCCATCTAAATGGCGGGCAAACTTGAGGCATCACCCAGTTTTTCTTAGCGCCATCTCAAGCTTTCCATGCTCAGAATGAATGACGGGCACTATTCCTACGGATCTAGCAGCTTGAGTGGGGAGTACAAGGTTTTTGAGTGGAAGACCAGTGGCTAGACCTGACCATCCTGAAAGGTGTGTGCAAATTCCTGCTCGAGGGGCAAATGGCCCTGGCACACTCGGTCCCATCATAGATGAGCTCACTTAGTATCTAATAAGAAATGCAGGGGCCGTGAGGTGGGAATAATCTGAGAATGACAAATAGCTTACAGCATGAGTCTCTTTGCATATCTGTGTCTCTTTCTCATATAGATAAAGATAAAGGTATAGTTACAGGATCTCCATGCTCATAGTAGTTCAGGAGGACAGACATTTACCAACATCAGAGGAAACAAGTGAAGCATAGAGATTTACCCCAAATTATACATCTCTTTGTTGGAAAAGCAGTAATTAGAATTTCCTTAAATTCTGTTTGTTGCCAGGCTGCTAGAAACCATTCTAAAGTTATCTCAAATATACATATTTCTGACCATTCCACTTGAATAAAAAAGCAAGGACTTTCCAAAATTATTTTATTTACACTTCATCTTCCTCTAAAACCCAGTAGTATAGTTGCTCTTAAATTTATAGTTGTTGAATCAAGGTTCCAAGTCTTACCGGCAGTTGCCGGTGGTGCAGTACTTGTCTTAACAATCATACTGTCTTGGTGTTAAATGGCAACACAGGTGATCCAGTATAACGTCACGGCTGAAATCTCAGGCTTTAGTCAAAGAGACATGGGTGAAATTGCTCATATGGAGAGGAAGGACAAACGGAATCATGAGGATCCTTCCTAGGAGTAGCAATGGATTTGTTTGGAAGGGATACCCTTTGAGAAGTGCTAGGGAGGAAGGAGTGAGACCCTAAGAGCATGGACAAAATAAAAGAAGCAGGGGGCAAAGAGAGGAATTTGTTTCTTTCCTGATAAAATGAGTAGGTAAAAAGAGGAAGAACCAGCCAAAAGTTAACCAAAAGCAAGAAATGCTTTCTGTGAGTGAATCTAAGAGTGAATTCTCTTAATGGAGAAATGTGTGTGCAGCTGAGCTGATACAGGGAGTAAAAGACAGAACACATTAGAATGTCTGCAATTTACTTAAAATTTCTTCAGCAAAGATGCTGTCATAGTGTGTATATGCCAGTTAGTTTAAACTCCAACTCTAGAAGCAGACTATTAACCCACCACACCATGCCAGGGTGCTCACCTAGCTTGTTCCTAGAGCTCTCCACATCTCTAGCAACATCTGAACCTTTTTAGCATGACACTGATAATAAGCACATCAAAAATAGATTTTCTTTGGTGAAAGTAAAGGCTTAATTAGCATGATGAATTTTTGAAAATGGATTTCATTGGTGAAATTAAAAGGTCTTCATTATATGTGGATTAGTTGAAATATTCATTAACAAGTATTATGGGTTGAATTGTGTCCCTTAAAATGATATGTTGCAGTCTTAACCTCCAGTACCTCAGAATGTGACATTATTTGGAAATAGGGTTTCTACAGATGTAATTAGCTAAGATAAAGTTATGCTGGAGGAGGGTGGACCACTCCAAAATGTTGATGTCCTTACAGGAAGAGGAGAGACAGTCATACACAGGAAGGCCATTTGAAGATGGAGGCAGAGACTGTGGCTATGCAGCTGCAAGCAAAGGAATGCCAAGGACTGAAGGACACCCCCAGAAGCTAGAAAGAGGCAAGGAAGGATTCACACAGAGAGCAGGGCCCTGCTGACATCTTGATTTTGAACTTCTAGTCTCCAGAACTATGAAAGAATAAGTTTCTATTGATTTAAGATATTCAGTTTGCAGTAGTTATTATTTTGAAATTAATAGAAGATGTAAAATTCTGGAAAGGAACATACCCTGCACACTTAATGGATGGCATCTATGTTAGGGTTCCTCATAGAAACAAAACTAGAAGGATGTGGATGTGTGTGTGTATCTCTCTCTCTCTCCCTCTCTTTCTCTCTCTCTCTCTCTCTATATATATATACATGACACAACATATATGTTGAGTCTTTCATATGAGTCAACACCAAAAAAGCAAATAACCCAATTAAAAAAATGGGCAGAGGATCTGAACATTTTCAGCATTCTATATTTTATATATATATACATGCAAAGAGAGAGAGAGAGAATTTTGTTATATGGAATTGGCTCATGTGATTACAGACACTAGCAAGTCCCAAGACCTGCAAGGCGATTTAGCAAGTTGGAAGAATGGATGGAGTAGTTCCAGTCTAAAGGCTGACAGGCTCAAGATAGTAAGAGCCAACGCTCCCATTCTATTTCAAAGGGAGGAAAAAAATGAAGTCTCATTTTGAAAGGTGGTCAGGCAGAAAAAAATCCTCTCTTACTCAAAGGAGAGTCAATCCTTTTGTTCTATTCAGGCCTTAAACTGATTGGATGAGGGCCACGCATACTATGGAGGGGAATCTTCTTTACTCAGTCTACTGATCTCACTGTTAATTTAAATGTTAATCTCATCTGAAAACACCCTCACAGAAACATCCAGAATGTTTGACCAAGTATCTGGTCAACACCTTATGGCCCAGTCAGGTCGGCACATCACAGCATCCAAGCTTGCTCTCTAAGAAGCACTATGTCCCACCCTTAGTTTAGGGGACTGATGGCTGCCTGCGCTACCTATAAGGGTGACAGAATCTTGTCTCTGGAATATAGTCAGATCTGCTTGAGTGAACTTTTTGTACAAGGTGTGGTTGGAACACCTAAAAGGATGAAATATTAGAACTTGCTAAATTATAGATGTATGAACTATATTGGCACTACATACTAATGAAAATGTTTAATAAATGTTTGTGTTTGTGCCAGAATTTGAGGTGAGACTTGCTGTCATTTATATCTTGAGAGCAATTTTTGGGAGGAAGCAGTTAACCATCACAATTCTCAAACTACTTCTGTATTACATTAGCTACCAAAAAGAATGTGAGAGTCAATTACTATATGACAAAGGAGCCATGAATATACAGTGGAGAAAAGACAGTCTCTTCAATAAATGGTGTTGGGAAACCTGGACAGGTACATGTAAGAGAATGAAACTAGATTACTCCCTAACACCATACACAAAAGTAAACTTGAAATGGATTAAAGACCCAAATATAAGACATGAAACTACAAAACTCTTAGAAAAAAACATAGGCAAAAATCTCATGAACATAAGCATGAGTAATCTTTTTCTGGACATGTCTCCCTGAGCAAGGGAAACAAAAGTAAAAATGAACAAGTGGGACTACATCAAACTTAAAGCATCTGTACAGCAAAGGACACTGTCAACAAAACAAAAAGGCAACCTATAATATGGGGGAACATATTTGTGAATGATATATCTGATAAGGGGCTAATATCCAAAATATATAAAAAACTCATATAACTCAACACCAAAAAAACAAAAAACAAATAACCTAATTAAAAAATGGGCAGAGGATCTGAACAGACATTTTCCGAAGACATACAGATGGCTAACAGGCACATGAAAAGTTACTCCACATCACTAATCCTCAAGGAAATGCAAATCAGAACCACAATGAGATACCACCTCACAGCAGTCAGAATGGCCACTATCCAAAAGACAGAAAATAACAAGCATTAGGGAGGATGTGGAGTAAAGAAGACCCTCATATACCATTGGTGGGAATGTAAATTAGTGTAGCCACTATGGAAAGCAGTATGGAGTTTCCTCGAAAAACTTAAAATAGAAATACCATAGACCCAGTAATTCTACTTCTGGGAATTTACCCGAAGACAAGAAAATATCTGATTTGAAAAGATACATGTACCCCTATGTTTACTGTCTCATTATTTACAATAGCCAACTTATGGAGGTAACGTGAGTGTCCCTCAATAGATGAATGGATAAAGACGATGCGGCATACATTATCCAGCCATAAAAAAGAAAGAAATCCTACCATTTGCAACAACATGGATGGACCTAGAGGGTATTATGCTGAATGAAATAAGCCAGGTGGAGAAAGACAAATGCCACATGATTTCACTTACATGTGTAATTTAAAAACAAAACAAAACAAAATGAACAAAACAGCAATAGATTCATAGGCACTGAGAAGCAATTGGTGGTTACCATGAGGGAGAGGTTGGGGTCGGTGAGTGAAATAGGTGAAGGGAATAAAGAGGCACAAAAATCTCAATCATAGTATAAATCAGTCACGGGACGAGAACTGTAGCACAGAGAATATAGTCAGTAGTTCTGGAACATCTTTCTATGTTGACAGACAGTAACTACAGTAGTTGGGGTGAGGTTTAATAATGTACGTAACTGTTGAATAACCGTGTTGTATATTTGAAATGAATATAATATTGTATATCAACTATTCTTCAATAAAAAAAATAAAGAGACAGCATACATGACCAACTTCCTGGGAAGCGCTTTAGATTTTCTCAGACTAAGAAACTGTTAGCGTTTGGCCATTTTTGCTGAATCCTAGGGATAAGGCAATCCCAGTTGATATCTAGTCACCTATTTAACTGCAGTGCGGCTCTGGCCTATTGACCTGTCCAAGCCTTAATTTGGTCACCTGTAAACTGGGAAAATGAAAGTACCTACCTCAAGTGCTATTGTGAAAATTTGACAAAATAGTGCAAGTAACATATTTATCATAATGCCTGGCACATTTTAAGTCCTCATTAAACATTGTCATTGTCGTTTTTAATCTTAAATGATGTCTGACAGGCCAGAAAAATAACTGAAGAGAGGCAATGGGAGTGGTCATAAAAGGGACAGAGGAAACAAGAGATGTATTAGTTCTCTATCACTATTGTGATGAATTACCACAAACTTGGTGGCTAAAACAAACACAAAATCTATCTCACAGTATATAAGCCCAAAGTCTTGTAGGCTCCTAGTAGCCTAAAATCAAGGTGTCCACAGGCTACTTTCCTCTGTACGGGATAATCCATTTTCTGCTCCTTCAAGTTGTTGGAAGAATTTAGTTCCTTTCAGTAACAGGACCAAGACCCCCAGTTTCTTGCTGGCTGCCTAGTGAGGGCTGTTCATAGTTTCTAGAAGCCACCTGCTTTCCTTGGTTCATGGCCCCCTCCCTCTACCTTCAAAGCCAGCAATGACTTGTCAAGTCCTTTTCACATCTCATCTCCGACCTGTGCTTCCAACTTCCTCTTCCATTTTTAAGGACTGTGTGATTATACAGGACCCAAGCAGCTAATCCGGGATGGCCTCTCCATGGGAAGTAACCTTGAGACTGGACCTTAGCTTTAATCACATCAGCAACATCCTTTTGTCATGTAAAGTAACATGTTCCCAGACTCCAGGGATGAGGATGGGGGCCTCTCTGAGGGGGCCAGTATGTTGCCTGCCATAAGAGATGAGGGAAAGAGACCAGGTAAAGGCCTAGTAACTCCAAGACTCCTCACATTATTGTCTCCTGATGTAGACATCTTCTCTCTAATGTCTCTCCACACTCCCCCAACTTCTTCCCCACAAACCAAGATAATCGTGGAGTCTCAGGTGGGAACAGAAACATATCAGCTTAAGATGGGATCACTAAGTTTAGGTTGGCAATGTTTATTCTGAGTGGTGATACAATCCCATCTCCTCAGAAACTGGGGGCCAGGGTGTTGATGAGGAGAGCTGGATGTATAAAGAGAATAACCCACTTGTACCAGATCCAGGTCCCTGTGGGGTATTTGAGGTGTCCCAAATTCCCAAGATAGGACATGTTCATTTCCAGATATGTGTTAAAATATAAGGTATGTTTTGAAAGCTCTCCAGATATTGTTCTCCCCATCAGTCCAGATGCTAAAATGAATCACCTGTGTTAACACCACATGTATGCTGAATGGTAAGCCTGAAAATCAAATATGGAAGAAATGACAAAAGAATTGTTTCACAAGTCCAAGATGAAAAAATATAAATCCTTCACTGCTTGAGATCTATGCATTTTGATTTCTAAATGAACATTTCTCTATCCAATGATTTGATCCTAGGAAGCAAGGTTTTCCCATTTGAGTTCTTTCTTGCCTGGTGAAATTCATAATAGGCTCAGGTGAGGTTGGCCCTGTTGATGGAGAAATTTTAGTGACTTAACAGGCTTTTTCTAGGTTGGCTTGTTTGGGGCTGGTAACATAGGGCGTCTGATTTTTTTACTACAAATCAGAGATGCAGGTGGCATAGACATTTGGAGGAAGTCTTCTGAGAATTGCATGGAGCTAGGGGCTAAGGAGGGAGAGACATTTCTCTCCGAAACACCCATTCTGAGTGATTGTGAAACATGGCTTCCTGGTACCTCATGACCCATTTTTAGGCCTGTCTCAGTACACTCTTGCTTCTGGCCACTTGTCAAAGAGCGGAGTGCCTCAAAGACTACACTCTTCTATACTCTCCATTAATAAACTAATTTAAACAGGATGATCCAGATGGATTTGGCACACACATCTAAGACAATACTGTCCTTCTACTCTTGAATTGACAAGAATATCTAAAATCACATTGTTAGAGTTGTACTTTGGATTCCAAACTCTGTTAAAGGCACATACCGCAGGTAAAGGGAAACAATTAACTTATGCCAGTCACTCACCTCTGGAACCAAGAGAATGATTTTATCAGAATCTTTCCAAAGGGTAGATTTTCATGTGGAGAATCAGGGAGAATGAGCAAAAGTGAGGGTGAGCAGTGCTTTCCAGAAAAGTAAGATCAGAAGTGCCAAAGACAAGGCTGGGGCATCCCCTTTAAAATTTTGCCACGGGATAATTTTTTTCCTCATTATATGACTTTCTTTGCTATAAAAACCCTTAAAGTTTTCTTTTCCTAAACCTCCCTTTAACCACTCAATTTTACAATAATACTTTTCCTAAAAATGTCTTTTAATAATAAGCCTTATGAGACAAATAGAAAAAAGATAGAAAATGCATCCTGCTAGATCTGGAGCTGCCATTTAAAAAAAAAATCACCCTCATTACATTTTTGCTGAGAGAATTACTTTTCAGAAATGTATCAGAAAAAAAAATAAAATTTAGATAACATGAAAAGTTTATAGTGGTTTCCACCACTCATATCCACAACACTTAGTATAATGGCTCTCGGACACTTACTCTACCAGCTAAAACTCCTTAGACCAGTTTGCTCCAGTCTTTTTTTCTCAGTATATATCTCCTTATATTATAGATAAAATAACATTATAGTTCAGGAACAACATTCAGAAACAGTCAAGTTAGCCTACCATTTCTGAAATATGCAGCTTAACTCTCATTATGCTTCTGACCGGTAGAGGTAATTTCTAACTGGTTGAGGGAAATGCCTTCCTCTTCCTGGTGTGGAAGCCGACCTGGATTTCATTGGCCATCAGTGATGGTGGGGCTCAGAACCAAGAGTGAGCCTGAGTGTCAGTTTACCAACTCTCCGGCCCTTGACTATGAATCCCAGAACATTTCAGAAAGGCAGGTTACTGGTTTCCAATGATGTACAATTCCTACACACAGTCCCAAGAAGAAGGACTGGTGCTTTGGGGCTGTGGCTACCAAACTCCTCCACTTCTTAAACCAAAACAAAAGAAAGCACAATCCACCAGCATGAGGAGAAAGTACCCAACGTCATTCTTCTACTTCATAATATACCTCCAGCTGTGAAACTTGTGGTCTTAGTGGAGTTGTGATAGTAAGGCATGAAGCACAACAGAGGCTCTCCAGTTTGACTGTTCATATTTATGATATTAATCAGATTTGGATGCTTATGTATTCATCATATAGTACCTACTATCTGCCAGGCACTAAGTGTTTTACAAATATGAACTTAGTTATTCCTCATGAGTTACCTGAGAGGAAGCAAATATTATTAAATTCCTTTTACAGTAAGGAAACTAAGACGCAGAATAGTTAAGTAATTCATCCAAAGTCACAAAGCCAGTAAGTGGTAGAACCAGATGTAGACCCAGGCGGTACCCTTAACTGTTATGCTAGGTTGGCTCTCATTCTCTAAGAATGAAAAGAGTGACATATTTTGTATAACTCAAATTACTGGACTATCTTTTCTCAAAACCTGCTTGTACTCCTATGCTGCTGATTCAAGTTGCTGGTAGAACCCACCTAACTCATCTACCCTAAGCCAGATACCCTCTTCTTAATTACCTACAGCTAATCTGACATGATCGTCTATCAGTTCTATTTCCTACACATCCCTCAGGCCATCCTCTCTTCTCTACTGCTTCTACTTTAATCTTTGCCAGCTCTCCTGAAGCCCTACAATAACCTCCTCCATAGTTGCTCTGCCACTTCTTTCACATCCTTTATCCATTCTTTCTCCTATCATTCTGAAACACAACCTAATCCCACTACTCTGGCCGATGAAAACCCTGGTGTGATTTCCCATCCTCTACACCAGTGACTATCAAAGTTTTTCTCCATGAAGCACCATCATATTGATCATCCTAAGGATCTTTTAAAAATTAGGATTTGTGGCTGCCACCTAGCCCTACTGTATCAGACTTTATGGAGATGGGGACCAGGAGTCTGAATTTTAATGAACTCTTCAGGAGATTTTATATGCACTATAGAGAATCACAGATCTCCTGAATAAATTCCAACTTCCACTGCAGGGTACAAAGGTGAATTCGATCCTTGCCTATTTTCCAGTCTCTTCTCCATTGTCTGTCTCTCACTCTGCTCTACAGTAATACTCAGATGTGCCCCAGCTGGGCTGTGCCATTCTCACTGCCTTTGTGCATGCAGCTGCCTGTCTGCCCAGTCTTATGAGCTCTGGCCATCTTCTGAGGTGCATCTCCTGTACTGCCAGTTCTTTGAGACGTTCTTTGAATACACTGTGCTAAGCAAATTAATTATTTCCTCCTTTCTCTCTTCTCCCCACCATGACACCTTCCATATGGCACTGTAGCTCTCTCTTTACCTGTCTATCTCTCCTGCTGCATCATAAAGTCCTTGCAGGTAAAACCTGTCTTTTTCAGATTTTACCTCTACTTCTATCACAGAGCCTGGGACACTGAGATGCAGACCAATCGCTGCTGAATGAATGCTCTCCCCTGTACAGAGCTCCATGGAACAGATAACTCCCATCAAGATGAAGCAGCAGGAGTGGGTATCCTTAGGAGAACATTTGTGTCAAGACTTGGAGCGTCACAGAGCACATTCAAGCCTTCTTTTCCCTGCCTAAAGCCAAAAAGGCCGATAAAACCTTCCCCAGTGCCACACACAGGGTCAGTCAAGGTGAAACTTTGTGGAAAGGCTGTGTTGATCACTTCCTTCTACCATGCAGTAAAAATTTTAGACAGAAATTGAAAGAGTATTTGAAATATAATTCTGTATAGTCAGCATAGAAAGCCTGTTTCTATAGGAACACACTTTGAGCCACTGAAGGCAGGGAGGCTGGAAGTCATGCTAATTAGGCTGCTTTTATAAACATATGACAGAGACGAATCTGAACTAGTTAAGTGAAAAGGGATATCTTATTTGTAAGGACACCAGAGTATTTGACAAAACTCTATGCTCTGGAGGGTAGAGACACTTTGAACCAGAGACTTGAACACTGTTGGGAATCTCTCCAGCCCTCAGCTCTACTCCATTTATCACTCTTGCTACACCTGATGGAAAGCATGGATGAAATAACTCCTGAATTGTAGATCTCATAGTTGTAGACTCTAAAGAGATCCTGACTGAACTCTGAGGGAAGCAGCTTAGAGACCAAGTTGAGTCAACAAAATAAAATTTGAGTCAAACAAAACAAAAAATGAACAAGTGGGACTAATTCCACTTCTGGGAATTTACCCAAAGGAAACAAAATCCCTGTTTCAAGAAAGATATATGCACCCCTATGTTTACTGACACATTATTTACAATAGCCAATTGAGTCAATGATGGGGCTCCCCCTGGTCAGTCCCATGTGACCAGGGGCAGCAGCAGAGTCACAGCTACAGCTGTGTGAGAGGGAGAGAGAAGCAGAGTGGACAATCCCTTAGGTGTCCACCACGGAGAATAACTTCATGGATATTGTAAACAAAGAAGATAGTCGAGGTTATGGGTAACTCAGGTTGGAGGTACTATGGAATGGGACCCCTGAACAAGAAGACCCATGCCAGGACTAGGCCAAACACAGAGCTAAATTCTCTTCTGGTGAAGACCTTCACCAACAGCATGTGAGGAACTGACCATTAAGCCCAAAATTATCTGTATATTGTTTGTAATTTGCTGCATGTCTTAACTAATTTAGTATTAATATGCTAAATAATAAGTTTGTTTCATAGAATAGTTTTACTTTGTAACTTTTCTTTGTATCATCTTTTTAAAGGTCTAGGTAAAGAAACCTTTCAGAAGGGAGCAAACAGATGCAGAAAATAGTATGAGATTTAGAATCTAATAGGCCTAGCTTCCCACTTGAAAGCCTCTATCATGCATGGGCTCTGTGACTACGGAGAAGATTCTGGCTGTCTCTGAGCCTTAGATACTCTATATGTTCTTTCAGTCATGACACCCTGTTAATGTTCAGTTAGTTAGCCTAAGCCATAATTATTCATTCAGCAAATATCCTTGATCCCCCATTATGTGCTAGACACTGTACTACTAACCTTGGCTGTAACACTGAACAAATATCTGCCCTCATGGAGCTTCCATTCTAGAGTAGAAAACAGTAAACAAAATATATTCATAGAATTATAATATATTAAAAAGTAACCAATAATGAGGAAGGAGAAAAAAGATGGCAGAGTAGGAATGGATTAAAGACCTAAATATAAGATATGAAACCATAAAAGTCTTAGAAGAAAACATAGGCAAAATTTCCTTGAACATAAGCATGAGCAATTTTTTCCTAAACACATCTCTTCGGGCAAGGGAAATAAAATAAAAAATGAACAAGTGGGACTACATCAAACTAAAACACTTCCATACACCAAGGACACCATCAGCAGAACAAAAAGGCATCCTACAGTATAGGAGAATATAATCATAAATGATTTATCTGCTAAGGGGTTAACATCCAAAATATATAAAGAACTCATACACCTCAACTCCCCCAAAATCAAATAATCTGATTAAAAAATGGGCGGAGGACTTGACCAGACACTTCTCCAAAGAAGAAAAATGGATGGCCGACAGCACGTGGAAAGATGCTACACACTGTCAATTATGAGGGAAATTCAAGTCAAAACCACAATACGATATCATCTCACACCAGTCAGAATGGCCACTATGCAAGAGACAAGAAATAACAAGTGCTGGCAAGGATGTGGACAAAAGGGAACCCCTCTCCACTGTTGGTGGGAATGTGAATGGAGGCAGCCACTATTGAGAGCAGTATGGAGGTTTGTCAAAGAATTACAAATAGAAATACCATATGACCCAGTAATACCATTTCTGGGAATTTACCCAAAGAAAACAAAATCCCTGATTCAAGAAGATAATATACACCCCTATGTTTATTGACACATTATTTACAGTAGTCAAGTTATGGAAGCAACCTAAGTGTCCATCAACAGATGAATGGATAGAAGGTGTGGTACATATACACAATGTAATATTATTCAGCTATAAAAATGAAAGAAATCCTTCCCTTTGCAACGACATGGATGGATCTAGAGGGTATTATGCTAACTGAAATAAACTAGGCAGAGAAGGACAAAATTGATTTAACTTATTTGTGCATTCTAAAAACAAAACAAAACAAAATGAACAAAATAGGAATAGACTCACAGATCCTGAGAAGTGGCTGGTGGTTACCATGGAGAAGGGGTTGGGGTAGGTGGGTAGGGAGGGAAAGGGGGCTAAGGGGGCATAAAAATTCTCAATCACAATATAAGTTGTTCATGGGGAAAGTAGTATAGTATGGGGAATATAGCTGATGATTCTGTAATTTCTTCCTATGTTGACAGATAGTAACTGCCCTAGTTGGGGTGAAGATTTAATGATATGGATAACTGATGAACTCCTGTGTTGTATACTTGAAACCAATATAAGATTGTATATTAACTATAGTTCAGTAAAAAAAAAAAGTAATAATAAGGATAAAGTCGGAGCACAGAATGAGTGGCATTACTAGAAATATTCATCTGTGTACTTACTGTCTGCCCTCTTAGAATGACAGTGCCTTGAGGGCAGCCACAGAGTCTGTTTGTTCCCACTGTAGATCCAGTGTCTAGTCCACTGTGGTAAATGCTAAATGAATATTTGTTGGCGTTGTGAAGGAAGATAATAACATGAAAGCAACTCATCCCACTGCATTAGCGGGGACTTGTATTAGTCTGCTCAGGCTGTCATAACAAAATAGTTCCGAGATTGTAAAGAGGATTCTAAACCTCTATTTTCTGCTTCATTTTCCTCTTACTAGATTGAGTGGTTTAAGCCAACCAAATTTATTTTCTCATGGCTCTAGAGACTAAAAGCCCTTGATCAACAGGTCTGGCTTCCTCTGAGGCCTCTCTCTTGGCTCATCTACTTGCTGTGTCCTCACAGAGTTCCCTCTCTGTCCGTGAGTGTTTTCAGCACCTCTCTTTGGGTGTCCATATTTCATCTCCTTACCCGGACACCAGTCCTACTGGATTAAGGCCCACCCCGAAGACCTCATTTTAATGTATTCATCTCTTTAAAAATTTTATTTCCAGTTGTCACATTTGATGACCTGAGAATTAGAACCTGAACAATGAATTGGGGGAGAGGCACACTGTGGACAGTGGGAATGCAAACCTTTTAGACCCATAGGTACATTATTTTATTTGGCTTTCATAGCAACTTGTAATGTAGCAGGGAGACTTGTATTGCCCTGATCTCTAGCACTCAGATTAGAAGACTGGCAGGCAAAATCGTAACTCCAAATCAAGCACTCAATCCCCCAGAACAGAGTACCTCTAAAAATGGTCACTTCCACTAATCTTGGTGAGAAACAATTCTGAGCTGCTGAGATCTGGTTTGGACAAGGTAGAGTAGGACTGCAGTGAGACAATGGTCCTGAATAATGTGGAATAGTAATCTTACTTTGGACATGGTAATGGGTATAAAGAAGGGAAAAGGGAAGGTCAAGTGCCTTGAAATAGAGCCAAAGGCCTTGTCACCTGGGGTTTGCTTGGCTGTGTTTCACTGAGACCATTCAAATCCACCCGAAGTCATCCCTGACAGGTGGTACCTAGAAACTTCCAAGTCATGCTGACATGACCATGGGCATTGCTCTTGAGATGTAGTCAGACCTGATAGCAACACATTCACCTTTTTATAAAGTCCTGCTCCAGCTTTTTCTAAGTACAAACTGGATTCAGCCCTCTCACAGCCACCTGGCTGACTGGCCCAAAAAACACAATTTTGGTTACTTTACAGTAGTGTTCCCAGAGGTGTCTTGTTAGAGCAATCACAAAGCTATCTGAAATCGAAGGGAAAGTCCTGTCAAGTGAACTGCTGAAATGGTTGTACTTCTCATGACTTACTTGGCACAGTTTGTTGTAGCGCTGAAAAAAAAAACAGTAACCTTGGAATGGGATCCCAGTGACTAAAGGCCTGGGCTGAGGGTCAGCTGAGGCAATAGGCCTTTGGTTCCAGAAATGCTGTCAAGCTTTTGGGCTGAAAGTCAGCCTGTTGCCCTCTAAATTATGAAATGACGATGATTGCCAACACCTACCCTTAATTAGATGTAATCTTTCATTTCAGTCTATGTCTCATTCCTTAGGTAAGAGGTTTCAGTGAAAGATTTACAGCCATTTGCACACAGCTTACCACCAACAAGAACGTCTTTTCCACTCTCTCTCTCTTCTTCCTTGTGCCTCAAAGCCCAAGCTAACTATAAGCACTGAAAAGGAGATGGATTGATCTCCAGTTCAAATATTGGACTGATTTGCCTCCAGTCTTTCTCAACAGACTACTGAAATAAAAATTTAGGAGTACAAAATTAATAAACATCTAACAGTAAAGATAACAAAAGTGGGGTGATGATTTCAGTGGATTGATGGATTTCAGCAAATACATGAAAGATAGAAAGTGGAACAATGTATATGGCCTATGACACAGCAATCAAACGCCTGGGGTACATGTCTGATACAGTCTCGCTTAGGTCTTAGGGTACATGCACATGGATGGTCTTTGCACATGCACACAATGGGCATTATGGTAGTAGAAGATGGAAGAAACTTAAGGGAATAGATAAAGAGAGGTGAATGCATTCTTTGATACATTGGGTGGCAATAAGTAAAAAAGTGAGAAACAATTAAATGAGAATTTAGTGGGAAATGTAGAAATAATAAAAAAGGAAATATGATTTGTGTAAAAAGACTCCTGCATATTATAAAAAATTATACACATATTTTAAGGACATACCAATGTATGATTGTGGGTATTAATGGGGCAGAGGCAGATGGCAAGAAATGGGAGTGGGGATTAGGGAAGAAGGGAAATAAGTATAACAGAAGGTACCCACTTCAGTGACTAACAGCAGTGTACAAGGTACCTGGGTCCTATGAAAAGTACATTGAATGGAGTGGATTGGATGAAAAAGGGAAGGAAAGTCACATTTCTGAATGCACTAGAAGGGAACCAATCTGTACTCTATAACAAGATGACCCCACACTTGTGCTAGAAGTTCCTTAAAGATGTGCTGTAACTTTTCATTATAAACAAGGCTACACAATTTAATTTTTTCACCATTGTTGGGAAGGAAAGGACTTGGCCTGGTGTCGCAGGGAAGTCAGATATAGTGAGACGAGAGACCAAAGTCAAGAAAACAAAGGAAGTTTTAATACACCCTGCATAGACTAGCAGAGCGGGCCTGCCTAAGATAAGACAGGCAGGCGTGGATGCTCATTCTGAGGCTTCTTTTATGTGGTGTTGGCAGGTCAGAGAGGTCCTTGACTGATAGCTGTTAGCTCTCTAGGTTTGCTCTGATTGGTGAAATGGGGACAGGGGCTGTGCCTGTGCCTCTCATGTTTCTTATCTGGGGGACCCTGGACATTTCTGAGTCACTCATGGACTCTGCGGCTTCATTTGATTAACTCTTTGAGTCATTTCTGGCTTTCTGGTTCCACCCGATCAACTCCCTGAATCATCTTTGGGGGGCCCTTTCTCCTTTCCATCCCGCTCATTTCTGTCCTTCTGCCTGACACCATGGTATATATATTACTTAGATTAAAAAATAAAAATTAAGAAAAGGAGGATTGCAAAACATTGAAAAAATTCAACTTGCTTTCTTTTTCACAAAAAAATACAAATAATGAAAGCATGCCTGAAGGAAATACAGGTCAAAATTCTAACATGCAGAGTGCCTACAATCTTATTTATTTAAAAACTTGACTTTCACTCTATATGTATTAGAAAACCATTCAGAATACAAAAGGTGAGGCTCTGGAGCGCAGCTGCTGCAGGGCGGCCATCCATGCCACTGGTTGGGGGTTTCCATAAACCCTATGAAGATGCGTTTCTTAGGATCTGAGGGTTAGTGGAACTTTATTAACAAAAGTCAAGTCCACCAGCAGTATAAACCTTCTAGTATGTGAATTTATTATTATTATGAATCTTCTATTGTTAGAATTTTCTAATTAACTGAACCAAGCATTAAATTGGAAAAAATCTAGAACGCTAGTGGGAAAACAACTTTATTGATTCCCCATGTTTGCCACTGATGTACCAGCCGCATGTCTCATGAATTACACAGGAAGTTCAGCTCAGTCAGACGGTCTGCTCTGTTGTATGACACTTGCAGCCAGATCTTCCTGTCCAGATACCATCCAAATCCCAGGAAAACAACACACAGGGTAGAAAGTCCAGCAGCTGCAAATAATTTCTGCCCAGTCAGCAGGATGGCTTTTTGCTTTAACTGAGATTACCATACAAAAGTCCAGGACTCACCAGGGAAATAACACAAAAATATTAACTTTGTCAACACTCAGTTTGGTAGATTCTATGTACCTGCAAGTTGAGTTAAGAAAATCATTAAGGGCTTTTAAGAACAAGTGTGCAGTTGTTTCATTATCAAGGACAAAAAGATGAGTAAACTCTTAAAGCTCCCTTTCTTTCTTATCACCGTGAATTTTCTCAGGATGACATTCAAGTATCATTTTTAAATGTCTCTGCTGACACTTAATTCCATATTTCCAAAGTAAAGTAAGGACTATTTACAAGAGAACTATACACTCAGTTGAAAACACAGAAATAGAAAATTAAGGCCAAATAAAATGGTGTACACAAATACATCTCTCTTAAGGGTTAAATCTAAATTGTTGATTTCTCATTTAATTTTCAGGGGACCTGAGCAGTTGTAACTCATTTTACAATCTTATAATTGTACATATAGAGGCATAGAAGGATGCGAACAGAATTTTTCGAGGGAGGTCTAAAAATATGCAATGACTTAAATCTATGAATTGCTTCAGTTTTTGTAAATAATAATATAATAATAATAAATTTTCCAAATAAAAACGATTTAAGAGTTTAAGTGTAGCATATTGAAGGGAATAAATTTAAATAGCTAGGTTATGATGGGCAATTTTATTGCTTCAAGGGAAAAATTGGCTCCTTTTAATAGACATTTCTGTGATTAAGGCTTAGAATGAATTCATTCTAATCAAGTTTTCTGTCATCATAACTTGAGGGATTTAAAAAATTTTTTTCTTTTTTATGTTTAAGGTCCTGTTGGAATAAAATTAAATATGGTAGAATTTGGAGATTCAGTTGTGATTTTCCTTGAAATTTGGTCTTTTAGAGTCAAGCCAAAAGGGAACCCAGCAGCTTTCCAAAAGCAGGTACTTCTGTGCTGAAACATGATTTTCCAGTTTCCAAGACTAATCTACTGATTCAAAGCAACTCAGACCTTGGCCCAGCTCTTCACCGAACTGATGGTTCAGGCTGCCTGAGTGACTTTTATTATCAGGCAAGAACATGACTATTGCTGCACAAGGGCAGACAGCCCTGTGGGTGTGGGCCTTAAGACCATGACCTGAGTGGGGTAATGTCAAGGCCCAGATGGGGAGGATAAAAGAAGAGATACCGCAATATTTATACAGTGATCATGGTAAATTGAAATCAGATCTTATGCAACAAAAGTCTAAGACATTCAATCACCAGGGAAGTCAGAACTCAAGTTAAACAGAGGATGCAAACAATCTGTGTGAACAGTTCTTGGGAACACCATCCAGAGGACAGCTCTGGGGGATGGCTTTGACCATCATGCCTTTTAAAGCTGCTTTATGCTGTTGATGACGGGGGTGTCGGCAGAGCAGTCATTTTAATTGAGACACAGTCTGATGGGCACTAAAAACAAACTAACATACTTTTGACTGCTTTTATTCCCCAGTGATGTGTGAAACAGACATGCTTATCTTATCCTTACACATCACTATGCCCTTTAGAGATTGGGGATAGAGTGGGTGGGGCTCAAGAACTGGCAGTAGTGAAAATTAAGTGAGGCTGAGGGGTGAGGGGACAGAAATGGGGCAGAGAAACTCTCAGCAAATCTAAGGCACTGCTCTCCATGATGGAGCAGGCAAACATTTTCTTCTCACACAGCTTACATTCTAGGTGGGAGCAGCAGAGAAGAAACAACAAATAATTAGAAAAGATAATATCAGATGGTTTCAGTGCTATGAAAAAAAATTAGACAGAAGATGCGATAGAGAACCCCTGGGGTGTAGTAATTTGCCAGGCAGAGCAAGAAGGCAATGGAGAGTAAGTGAGGGAGAGAGTGGTACAGATGAGGCAGGCAAGGACGAGAAAATTATCTCAGGGTGTCTCGAATTGGGCCTCACTGATGTTTAGGGCTGGATGATTCTGTGTTTCCGGGGCTGTTGTGGCCTGTAAGACATTTAGCGTTGCTCCTGGCCTCTCCCCAACAGATGCCTGTAGGACTCCCCAGCAGTGACAACCTTCAGACATCACCAAATATTCCCTAGGGCCTTTGAGACCCCCAGCTAAGAACCACTAACTCATGTAGGGCCTTAGAAGCACGAGTAATAAAAAAGTATTTAACAACTCATGTGGCATGAACACCAGCCAATCAGAATGGGCACTGCCATGAATAATGGACCCTAAGGCTGTTCAGGGTATCCTGGATATCAGCCCTGCTGTAGCTTTTGGCAAGGAGTTTGGATTTTATTATGACAGAAAGCTATTGTAGTGTTTTCAGAAACTGAGTGCCTGATTTCTTTCATGTTTTCAGGAAGGCTACCTTAGCCACTAAGCACAGAATAGATTTCAGGGCAGGGTAGATGAGAGGAAGCAGAGAGACTGGCAGGGGGGCCATTAAAAAATCTATGTGCATATGGGGGGGACACGATAACATGGGCGAATGTAGTCACCACATTGTTTTTTCATGTGAAACCTTCATAAGAGTGTATATCAATAATACCTTAATAAAAATTTTAAAAAAAGACAAATGATGATTTATTTTTTAATAATATTTTATTCTTATATTTAAAATATACTTATGTTTAAATAACACTATGGTTTTCAAACACTTCATATGTTGATAAAATCTCATTTTTGCTCAATTTTGTGATATAGAAAAGGTAGGTATTTGCACACCTATTTTAAAATAAGGAAAAGCATTGACAATGAATTCAGTCCTGAAAGCTGAGCAAGCACTCTGCCTTCCTCAGTGTGACTCACCCTGTATGACACCAGAAGTGAACTCTTGTTTGACTTTTTCCTGAAAAGGATCTGAGCTTGTTCCCACCCCAGGCATATTTTCCTATGTTCTTTGTATTCTAATTTTCCACGCTTAATGAAATACATGTGGCTGCCTTCTGTGTTAAACATGCTATCCTTCCTTCTGCTTTCTTGGCTTATCTCTTTCCTAGCTGACATCTTCCTGAGACTTCTTGCTGGCATCCTAGTTTTTCCCCAATTACTTCAATTTTATGATGAGTGAAAAACAGTGAAACAGACTATAAAACTTGAATTATATTCTTCTCCTTTTCCATGCTTAGTGAGCTTACTCTAATTTCATTTTCTGTTATTAACAGCCTCCCTTTTTCTAACCCAAATTTTTCCATTCTATACTGACAAAACTTTTTTTCCTGATTTCAAATTAATATATGATATTGTGAAAAAGACATAAAAATACAAAGAAGAAAATATAAATAACCCATATTTCCATTAATCAAAGATTAGTAAACTTTGATTGCTTGATTGCTTTTGCTGTTTCCTGAATTTAATGTTTGATTAACAATTTAAAATTCTTTCTTGTTAAGGTTGCAAGTCTATGAATTATACTTCAAGTATAACTTTAGCCACATTCCATAGCCTTGGGGGTGAGTAGCGGAACACGAATTCAGAGAGGTAACATGACAGACTGTGGAAGGGCTTATGTAGACCATTGTGAAAACGTCGGCTTTTACTGAAGTGAAGCAGAGGCCACTGGAGAGTTTTAGGCAGAGCAGTAGCATAATTTAACTTAAAGGATCAATTAAAATGCAAAGCTAAAATGCCAAAGAAGTCTAAAAAAATTAATATGTAAGTTATCCTTCCCTGCCTGTAGTGAGTCCTGTGATCAAATAGAAACATGTTTTATTCTATACAATTGCAATGACTGAAGTCTAATAAACATTTAAGTGGACAGTAGTTACTACATTTTCATTTGATCCTAGTGTTTTATATTCATAATGTCTAAACTATTGAATCTTACATAATGAGTACTCAATACTGTTGGATAAAAAGAGAGGGAAAGAAGGAAAGGAGAGAGATAGAGAGGAAGAGAGTGAGGGAGGAAGTGGAGGGAAGAGGAGGGAGGGGACAGGAAGGCCATTTAGTATTTCTGCTTCTACAGATAGAGAAACACTTGTACTGTTTAGGACAAACAATTAGGCTAATACATCTACTAGCTAATCTCTTAATATTTACAGAAAATATAATATGATTAGTCCATACTTTAAAAACAAGGAACTGAGAGATCTTCTTTTTCTTAAACCTGCTTTTAAAAACTTACTAAGCTTGTAAATGTCTGTTCTTATCTACAAAATACTTGCTTGCCCTGCCCTTCTCAGTAATGTGGATTTTAAAAAATAGTTATATTCCCAGCCCTCATCCCCTCACATATACATACAGAGAAAGACAGATCCTGTGAAAAACTAAGATGGTGCAAGAAGATGAACCTAGAGTTTTTTCCTTTAACCAGTGAAGAACAAAAATAAAGTACTAAGTTGCACATTTGGGCTTGGCTTTGTTTCCAGAATTTTAAACAGCATCAATTTTTATATTGATGATTATTTAATTAAATTATTTAGTGTATATTTATTTATTATTATTTATGCATTTACAAAATGAAATATGATCAGCTTCTCTATCACTGTATTTAGTAGCTCAAGATGTCACTGGAAAATAGACTGGATTGGTAAATTTGCTTTTCCCATTGGTAAATTTGCTTTCCTATTTCTAGCCCGAGTGACTTTTAAGTCTTCATGATCTATCTAAAAGCAGCAAAAAGAGAACAGAGATGCTTGAACTGTGCTTACAACATGAAAGTGTATTTGTGTGAATCCCCATTTATCCTTTTGTAATGGCTTGTACATCAAATGTATCCCATCTACATGTCATTTTCATTTTCTAATACGAATTCCTCCCAGAGCTCAATACCAAGCTGTGCTCTCTGCCTTTCCTATCAATGCCAGGGAACAGATCTAGCAGTTACAATTCATCTGACAATTCTGTGATGAGCATGTGAGGCACAATTGGATACAGATTGCTCTGCCATCACCATATTATCGCCCCTGCAATTCTAACCATAAAATCTTCCTTTTGTGGAAGGTAGGCAGTTATGATTAAATGCCTGAGCTACAGCTTTATTTGTGATTTTTTTTCTTTCTTTCCACATATAAGACTGACTTGATTAGGAAGTCTCAAGTAGGCACCATATAATTTGCTGTTATCATATAATATACATTTACAAGAGAATATAAATTACTGAATTCGTTGTAGTCTAGAATGATGTTGTATCTTCCATTTCCTTAAATTCAATTATCCTCAGCTAGCCAAATATATCCTGATTATACCCTGGTTAAACAGTCTGCACTTCTGACTGCCCATAGACCTCCCTGCAGTTTACTGTGGATACCTAAGAAGGATAACATTCATTTTAGTCTCTGAAATGGAAGCATTTTAAACTTCTATAAATACAGGTTGAATCAAGAACTTGTCACTTCTTTATAAGAGTAAGTTAAATCATTTTTTTTCCTATAATGAGAGTTCTTACAGGGAACATCATAGAGGGTCAAAGTGTGGGAATTAATAGGCTGTGGTCTTTATCATGGAGGATTGGTAGCAGAATGTCCTTACAGCCAAATAGACCTTAAGAACCAAATGACTCAGAAGGACCCACATACTTATCACAATTGGCTTTCTCCAAGAGAACACATTTACGGTAAAGTATAAATTGTATCTAACATAAGGTTCTGAAAAATGTGAAAGGGGCCAAGGATGAAAATGCTTGCCAAGTATGGGTTTAGGCATGATGTCCTTCGGCACTACCAAGGCCCCAGGCTGTGGAGCTAAGGAACTCAGGCTCTGTGGCTGTAAGAGATACAAAGCTCTCCCAGGAGATTAGCCCTCTGATTCCTCTGTGGTAATTTTCAAAAAAGGTACATGAGGAAGGGACCTTGTCTATTTTGCTCACTGCCAGAATGCATCAGTACCCAGCTTTTTAAAACACAGATTTCCAAATACTAAATTATTATTTCTGACTTGTCCATGTATGGCTACCATCGTGCATCCCCAAAATGGTCTCCTAACCCCCCAGACCCTTCTTTGTCCTGGATGCTTCAGAGGGGCACCACCTGGCAGAGAAGGGCACCTCCAGGGCACTGCTGTACCACCACGGGTGTCAGTTCTGATTAGTACTCAAGGAATATGAGCTGTTTTCTGGAAATCACTCCTGCACCCACTGTTCTGAACATCTCCAGTGAGGAGAGCAGTGTCTGCTATGTGGCAGCTACTCTATAAATAAGCCTGAGTAAATTGATGAATAAATGACCTACTCACTTTCCTTATTTTGTATTTTTTACTTACACATTTTCCTAGAAACATTACCTATTGGCTAACTCAACCCAACAGATACAAAATATCTGCATTGGTATTACCCACACTTCTAATGCCATGCATCAGGACAAACCCTGACTGAGTACCTACTTGGTGGCAGAAATCCTTCTGGGCCCTGAAGAGACCCTCCAGGAGCTGAGAGAGCTGAAGATGTGTTTGGACTTCTCCCCAAAGCACAGATCCCATAAATAATTCATAAACAGGAAAGAAAAGGAGATGCCAAAGAGATTAAATGCCTCCTAAGTGTGCTACTATTCTTCAGGCTCAGCTTGACTTCTTCTGGGCTGTGGTCATAGTCTAAAAGGTATTTTTATGACCAGTTAAAGACATAAAAATAGGCACAACTATGTGACAGGCTGCATAAGCTTGAGGAGATCTCTAGGCAGGCACGTAGAATACAAATCCAAAACAACTGACACTCATTGCCTACCTACTATGTGCCAAGCACTCTGCTGAGTCATATATACCCAGCCTTTCGTTTCATATCCAAGAGCCCTCCCATGAGCACATACTAGACTTCACCCCATTTTACAGATGGTATAACTAAGTAGTGGGAAGCTAAATAATTTGTCTAAAGGTACATCGCTTGTAAGCGGCAAGGACAAAATGTCACCTTTCTGCTTCTAGAGTTCAGGTGGTAAGCACGGCACTGTCCACTTTGTAAAGATGTAAATTAATATACTTAGCCTCTCCGAGATTACAAATTTTATGCTGAAATAGCCAATGATGTTGAAACTAGAGCAGTCCTTGCACTTTTTCTGGCCACCTTAATTTTTCTTCCCAGCATATGAACTGGTACCAGTCGCTCTGGCAATACTCTGCAGCCTTTTCCCTCCACTTTTTGCTCATCATGAGTCCATCATGACTCTCTGACTCCTTCAGCCAGTCCGGTGTGACTCCCATAAGTGGCTGAGCACACCTTGGGAAGATGGGCGAGGGTCTGCCCAGCCACATTTCAAGTGGACACAGATCTACTCGGTGAACCTCCTCACTTCATGCACTCAGCCTCCTCCCTCCTGCTCTCCTGATACACTGCACTACTGGGATGCTGCATATCTACTGTGTCCTAAGCTTCCCTTTCTATTGGCGCTTGACTCATAATCTATTCTCTCTGTATATCTGAAAATGATCTCTTCCTCAAATTTCCTGAAGGATATCAATTTGTCTTTCCTTTTTGACTCTGAACTTTCATGGACAAACTTCAGTGAGGATCAAGAGGATCTCTCTCCCCAGCCTTTCCAATATCTAAAATACCAAAAGACTTTATTTGCCACACTGAATTATAAGCCAACATGGCACTATGTACCACATATATTTGTATCCTTCAGAGTACCCAGCCCAGCCTTTTGTACCTAAGGACATAAATCAGCTAATAAATAAATGAATTGATAGCTGGGTGGTGGATGAGTAGACTAGAGAAGAACTGGTATAGTGCATAGGTGAAGTAGAATCTAATTTACAAAGTACCACTTGTTATTTCTTTCCTTTTCTACAGCGTGTCTAAGATATATTCACTCACTAAGATTAGCAACACTACTTTGAGTCACTTACGTGGTTTACAATATTATTGACATATTAGCTGCAATATGCAAGACAACTGTGTATCAGACACTAACCTGGGTGCACTTTTAAAATTTTAATTAAATAGCTCCCCAAATATGGAAGGTAAATATTAGTGTAAAGATTGGTTGGGCAGATTCAGAGAAGCTAATCTCTGGGTGATCTCTTAGACAATAAGAAGAGATAAGGATTTGATTCAATATCACTTTAATTCCAAATCCAGGACTTCACTCTTTTTACTATACCACACTATCTCATTTTGCAAGAGTCTTATAAAATTATTCCTCTTAAAAATCTGCAGGTGTTTTCAAAAGATGGAGAACTAGCACATTGTCTTTGATTCATTACAACAGACTAGTTGACCAGAGCATCAGACTATCCCCCAGGAGAAAGAAATGACCTTGTATAAGTAGAATTGGGATAGGTAAATTTTTTAGGAGAAAAGAAACTTTAATAGTATTCAAATAGACATCTTCCCAGGTTAATAGGGAGATGAGTCTGTAGTTCAGGGCCCTGTGTAACTGATGACCATGAGACACAGACCAGACATCAAAGGAAGGAACTATTAGGAGGACAGAATGGAGAAGAAGGGAAGTAGGAAACAAGATTTCCTACTTCACAAGGGAAAAGAGGCTATTTCCCAGTTCTTTTTTCCTATCTCTAGCTCTTATTATAGGGATGGTGCTATTACCTCAAAAGACTCATAGGGTAGGAGAGGATAAGAGTAGTAGAGGCATCCCACTCTGAAAAAACACCAGCTTTTAAGTTACTGAATGATGGATGAGGGCATCTTAAATTAAAGTCAAGCCACAGATGTGCTTTAAAAGCTAAAAGCATGCCCAGCCTGAATTAGAGGATAAAAGGAATGCAACCATCCTTAGGCATCAAAAAGTAAGATGATTTGGTGGTCAGTGGTACTCTGAGATCTGAGTCCCTGGTGGTCAGGTGCACAAGTCGACACTAGGCTGAGGGACACATCCTCTTGGGACACAGGACTGCCATAAAGAGCTACCTAGACATGATGTCTGGTAGGGTGTCAGCTGGAGTGCTCATTGCAAAGGGGAGTTTTCAGCCTCTTTCCCTATGCTTATGGAATACATCTTGAAGACAGATGGCTAGAGAAGCTTGAGAAACCTAAACATGCAACTTTTCCTAACACGAATTTAGGAACGTGCCCCAACACCACTCTCAGGGAGTCGCCTTTCTGTTTGGTAAAAGTCTTGATCCTCTCTTTCTTCAATTCTTCAGAACTGTGTCTATGTATTAATGAAAGGCCTACGTATGGGGACAAATGTCATCCACACTTCATATGGTGATCATTTTGTATTATATACTAAGATCAAATCATTGTACAAAAAAACAAGCCCTTTAATTGTAAGCACAGACAGCCACTCACTCACAACAACTAGAGCAGATGCCATTCAACCCAGCCCCAACGCCCGCAGACCCCTTTAACCATCTGTGTGTGCCTTTGGGCTGGTTTTGTTGTGCTATCGCTTTCTGTACTGCCTCCATGACTCTTCTTTTGAGGGCCCCCTCAGGCTACTGAGCTGCCCATACAGGGAGCTGGATGTGGAGTCTGCATCCCCTGGGGGTAGCCCTAAGCCAAAGACTGATGGTGCAGGACAGTAAAAGTCCAGCTTTCTGGTGTCAGGTCAAGAGAGCTCTGAGGTTGAAGCTACCCTGGCCTGAATCACGCACTTTACTCCCCTCCTCTTACAGTGCTTTCCCCACTGCTTTCCAGGTTCTCCTGGGAGAACTTCTTTAATACATGGCTTGCACATGAATTCTCATCTCAGAGGCAGCCTCTAGGGAACCTGCCCTAAGACACTGGTCCAGATGAAAAATGGCGGGAGTGATTTGGGTAAGGTTGAGAGGCAGCCCAGACACAGAGTACAGCATTCTTGGGAAATGTGGCTCAAGAGCATTTGGGCCCTAGTGCCTCCCTTCCCACCACTCTCCCATGCTACTCACAAGTAGGGTATGGTATCTTTCATATGTGTGTTTGTCTCAGCATCTGCCCCATTTACATCACTGTGGACAGCTTCCCAAACTTCAAGCAGCCATGTCCAAGGACGCTCAGGTCAGAAGTATTAGACTGGTCACCTAGGTTGCCCTTCATCAGAGTTACACACTCATACACACCCTGTTTAAGCTGTAAAGTGTACATGTGAATGAAGCTGAGGGTGGATAGAAAAAAGATTTACAAAATACAGATACGTTGGCATATTACTAAGTATTTTATACTGAGGAAATTTGTATGAGAAAAGAGCTATTTAGGTATGTCAATTTATAAGTTTCACTTTCACAGAGGTGTAGCTACTTTATATTCTACAATGGATGATTGAGAAATAATCCATCTTGCCTAAAAAAGGTATTGTGTGGTGTGGAGAGCAGTTGGGACAGAAGGAGCAAGAGTAAACAACAGTACTGATTGTGTTTTAGTGCCTAGTCTCCATCTAAGGCCTGAACCGGGCCTGACTCTGAAAGAAACCTTGAAAAGTTTCCTAAATTCCAGGAACAAGTATCTCAGGAATGTAGGGAGGTCTTATCTCAAGGCCACCCACCTGGACCAGCCCACTGTATTGTTCTGTAGGTAATTCAGGTGTATATAAGCCATCCCAGATAAAGCTTCTTGGCATTCTGCATTCTGCACCAGACGGTTTGCCCTCCTGTTGTCTTGCATATACAGCCCATCGCCCCCACTCAGGAACTCTTCGACTCCTGCTGGCAGGCCCGGGAGGTGATAAAGGGTTAATGTGAGGTGTGGCCTCTCTTTCTACCTGACAATGGTGTGAGTGACTATTCACATGTTTCTTGGGCCTGCTTTAGGTTTTGTGGTGCAGGTAATCATTAAGATATTTCAGAACCCTGTCTCTCAATCCTTCCCTCTGTTCTTCCACCAGAAGCGGTGATACACTGACCATTAGTCACATCTACCCTATGTCCATAACTCTCAAACATTTGGGGCCTTCAGAAACACCACAACCCAGTATACAACCACAAATGCATATAAATACAAAACACATAAATGCAATCAAAACAAACATTTTGTGAAACAATTCTTGTTCTTCTACCTGTAACATACTCTATTTTCCATTGTTTTCTGTTATAATTGAAACTATTTCATTTTCTTAAATGCTACTGGTAACCAACTAAATGGATTTCAGGGCCTATTAATGGGTTACAGCCAATGCTTTGGGACATTAAGGGTTTGTACCTAAATGCTAATATTATTAGAAGAGTTGCCCCTAAAAGTCCTTATCGTCTACTAACACCTTGTTGTGAATCAGCTCAGTATTCATGTAACAAATGTGTTTTGAACATCTGCTCCATGCAGGGCATTTGGCTGAGAGCCAAAAAGGATAAAAACATAAGGAATCACCCATCCTCACCTTTAAAAGCTCCCCATCAGGGTCCTTAGTTGCAAGTAACAGGAGCCTATTCTGGTTGCTAACTCTACAAGTCAAACTTCAGGGAGAAGCCAGAGTGGAGAAAGGAGGAGGGATAAACGCCCAGATTTCCTCTTCCTCACTTGACAGCTCTGCCTCAGACCACTCCTGCTCTGCTCCGTCCTGAGATGAAGTGCATTCTAGAGCCATGGTCTTCAGATAGTTTTGCTCATATATCCTGAAAGAGAATTTTATGAACTATGTTCCAAAGATTTTTAAGATAGTATCTAGAATTTTTATCACAGATTCAAACAGATGAAAAGGTTGTGATTTCTGGAATATAATATACATGCTTCAAATATTTTTTCTCAAAATCTGGAAGCTTCAGATTTAGCTTTTTTAATTTACAGAAATTGTCTCCCCTATAAAGAAATGAAAAATAAAATTCTGTTTCAAATGAACTGGGCAAAATAGACTTCATTTTTGTGAGAAAAAAATGTGTGACATTGCATTTGAATTGAAATGCATGTATTAATCTGTGTTCCTGGGTTAACCATCTAACTTCTGAATTCCATTTCTAAAACACATAGAACAAACACAGAGCCTTGCCTTGAGTTAGGGGCCTGATAAAAAAAGATGTTTCTCTTTTGAGATTTTTTTGCCAGAAGCTCTTTTTTCTTCCCTCTCTCCCTACCTCCCTCCGTTCCTCCCTCGCTCCCTCCCTTCTCCCACACAGTGCTCCCTATGAGCTGTGAAGTCTCAAATTATCCCTTTGGCATGTTGATGGTTACTCCTGAGCAATGCGTCACTGGAAAATTTAGGGTGGGTGAAGTCAGAGGAAGGCGACTAAGATGGTACACTGGGAGAGAGAACCCAGGGACCACAGGCAAATTCTTAGGTGGCCAATGGAGGAAATAATACATTTAGAAGTTAAAGAATGGAAGTTTATTCCTTAAAAGGATCCCAGCTTATATACCCACTGAAAAATCTTCATGTACCCCCAGTAGTGTATGTATACCAGTTAAAAAATAAAAAACACCTAACATGGCTAGAATGATAACTAATACTGCACTCTTTAAGTCATTATATGCATCTTTCCCACTAAGATATATACAATAAATTCATATGTTCTGTATCTAAGAGTGAACCAACAGAGCCAATACGGTAGAGTGGGTAATGCTCTTCTCCCCATCTCCTCCACAGCAAAAGAAAAGGGTGCTAATATTTTAAATGGTGCTAATATTTAAGATTACATGTTTATTTCTAGTCTCTCTGCAAGTACCTTAACTTCTTAGGGAGCCCTACAATGCTTTAGTTTCAAATTAATCTTGGCAAAACATTGCATTTGATTGTGAAATACTCTGAGCATTATATAAAGTGCCGCATCTCTTAGATCAAGTACATGACCCCAAGCGGCGGACCGAGGGACATCGCCAAAGCATTTTGCAGGGGGGCCAGCAGGTCGGAGAGTCACTGAATCTTTAGCCCTCCACCCACCCCTGAGGTCAGCCTCAGAGCCCCCGGAACCAGCACCTCCTCTGCAGAGGCCTGGCCTCCCAGCAAGGGCCTTTACTCACCACATACTCTAAGGAGCTTAGGCTGGCTACAAATATTTTAAGCTTTAAAAGCTACATTCCCTGATTATTGTCAGGTTGATTTCAGAAAAAGAATTTTCCCCTTTTCCTCTTAGCATGTGCATGACTGACACAGAATTCTATAGAAATCTGTAAAGCAATCTTTCCACATTTTCAGGGCCGGCAAAATTCTTAGGGAATTAATTCTGTGACCTGGAACTCCTATGTTACTGAATTTGTCAAGGCAATTCCTGTGTGGGAAACAATGTTTTCCACTGCCACCTGAATGATGGGAAGGTAAAGCCCTTAGATAGACTCAAAGCTAAATAAATGAATTAATGAATAAATGAACACCTATTAAGTGCAAAGTACCTAACCGAATTCCTTTAGACTAAGCAAGTTTAGCTTTCCTCCCAACAGGACAGATTATTTCTGCTTTTTCCTCTCCCTTCTATTCCGCTGAATTTGTCTTCAGGCAGTTGTCCAGCAGTTATTAAAAACCCCATGAAATGACTAAAACAGAATAAAGATGGGACATGACACATTGCTGCGTAGATACACTTTGGGTGAGCAATGTTGAAATCACCCTGAATAGCTCTGAGAGGCAAGAGCGAGGAGGCCAATGGCCTCCAATTGCCTGCCTTATGCAGAGCTCTGATTTAGCAAGAGCACTGAAGGAGCTGGGGGTGTGAACCAGAGGGGAAATAAAACAACCATTCAATGCTAGACCATTTAATACACAGTTCAAGACTTCTCTTTAAATGTTAGGATCTCATAAAGACAAATGACAAATTTCACTCTATCTGTTACTACTACCAAATGAAATGTAGCCCCACCCCCCAAACATATTATGGTTCTTTTTAAGTACTGAATTTAGTTTAATCTCTAACCCCTTTCTTCCACCAACACAAAATATTATTAAAGATGTATTCTGAGATTACATTTTCTAAATATTTTGATCCCCTCTAACTAGAATGGGTTTTATACCAAGAGCTACAGAGGGACTCCATAGACTTTATCTGTCTAAAGTGTAAGCCCGTACACAAAGCTTGGTGATTGCAGACCACTAACTACCTGCTCATTGTCAACCCTGTAGCTACTTCCCTCTCTCCCTTGTAAAGGGAGCTATAATTTGTCTCAGTGTCCACCTCAGGACAGATGGCCTGATCCTTAGCTCAGGAATACGTCTTGAGCTACGTAAGTCACTCATGGCGATCCCATGCCTCCTGGCTTGATTAGTTCAGTCTTAAGCATGTGATGCAGTGGCTGCACAGTGAAGTCAGGAGGCCACTAGGGGCTTTCAGGAAAGGTTTTGTTCCCCAGAAATCACATCACAAGAAAGGCACAATCCACTGGCCTTCTGGATATTTTTGTGCCTGGAATGACAGCTGGCACTTGTACAGTCACTTGGCAGCTATATGTGGCACTAGCCTGAACACAAAGCCATGGCATGAAGCGTGGCATGTACAGAAGATGGGGTCACTCAGATCCTTGATGATGGCACTGAGAAGCTGAACTGGGTGATCCAGGCACTGCCTATCTTGCACCCTTTTTTCATGTCTTTGTCACTTAATCCTCCTGTGGTGGCCTTAAAATATGTCCACAATTCTTTGATTCTCTTCCTTATTAGAGGTGAAGCCTAAATTTCCTCCTTTAGTATGAGCTGGACTTCTAATGAGTAGAATAAAGCAGAAGTGACAGTATACAACTTCAGAGACCTGACCCTGAAAGGCACTATGGCTTCCTCTTCACTTACTCTCTCAGATCACTCATGGTGGGTGAAGCTAGCTGTCAGGTCACGAGGACACTCAAGCACCCTAAGGAGAAGCCCATGTGGAGAGGAACTGGGGTCACCTGCCACCAGACATGTAGGTGAGCCACAGTAGAGGCAGACCTTCCAGCTCCAGTCAGGCCTTACGATGGCTGTAGCCTCTGCCCACGTCCTTCCTGTGGCTTCATTAGACACTCTTAGCCAGATCGATCCAGCTAGGCCATTCCTGAATTCCTGACTCACAGAAACCATGAGATAATATGTATTTGTTGTCTAAGCCACTACATGTTCAGGAAATTGTTACACACCAGTAGATAACAGAGATTTTTTTTTTTTAAGATTTGGTCTAACCTTTTCAGAAAAAAGTATATGAATTGATAAAATTTTCTGAAAGACTGCAACTTAAAACTAGAGAATTACAGGATTCCCCATGTGTCCTCTGGTTCATTGTCCTCCTTGTCTGCAACACCATGTGAAATGCATAAATGTCTTTCTCACAAGGCCTTCCAGAAAAGGAGGTAACAGCTGTTCCAGGGCTTTACTTTAACAACCACCTGGTGACAGGCTAAAATCCCTCTGGTTAGGATTAAACCAGTTGCGTCTCATTGTAGCCTTAGAATTGAGTAGTGTTTCCCAAACTTTCTTACAAAAAAGTATCCTGAATAATATTAACAGATATTCTACCAAAAAAAGGGAGGGCATTGGTAGAGGTTCAGTATATATACAGCATATTAAAGACTTTGGAGAATTCTTTCTGCAAAGAAATGTTTAACTTTTGTTAAATTCAGGATTTCTCAAATTTAGGATGACTATAGGCTGTCCCCTCACTGCTCCTTCTGCCCAAGAAAAATACCCCTAAGCATTTCTTGGGACATAATGTTCTTCAGAACCAGGGAAACATGGGTGCGGATGAGACAGAGCTCATCACAATACACTGAATGACTGTATTTGCAGGAGTGACCAAAATAATCCAAGAGTATACTCAAAATAGCACCGCCAACCTACGGTGATCACAGGCACAGCCATTATCAGAGTAATCCAAAGCGTCTAAGTGTAGACTTAACATTTTGAGTCAGAAATGGTACAAGTCAAGCACAACCAATGTGCAGTCAGTAGCAAAAAAAGGACTCATGCACATTTACTCCAAAAGATTGACACTTTTCTCCAAAACTCCAAACTTTCAGATTAGTTTCTTCTTTCCCATTAAGCAATAAGTGTTTGCCCCCTCCTTTTAAAATTTTTGTTTTAATATTTCAGGAGAATGTTTCCTCTCAAATATTAGGTCTAGGGAAAAAAAATTTCTCACAGAGAGTTCTGAAATACTAATATCTGGAGTATATGACCCCAAATTAGCATGCCAATCCATGACAGCTCAAAGTTCAGATAACTCACCAATGCAGTCAGCACTGCCAAGGGAGCCACTCCCTCCAGACTGGCAGTGCGGGTCCGGACCCTTCTGTTCAGCCCCAAGCCAAGAGAAGTAGGAAGATCACATAGCAGTTGATTAGGATTTGCCCTAAGCACACGAGGTCCCATAAGGTAAGTGGTTCTGCCCTGGGGCTGGGCCAAATCTGACATGCCCCAAATACCTCTGACTTCTCCTTACTATTATAACTTGGAAGGAGTTTTTTGCCTCTCCAAACCGAACCACCAATCCTTTAAGACTTCAGCAGAAATGGGATGTATGGAAACAAATATATGCAAGCATGTGTATGAGGAACCCCTCCTCTGCCTTCGTCCCCAGGGCTCTCTCTCTCTGATTCCTGCGGCTTTCACCATGCCCACCCCCCAGGAGGGGAGACTGCTTCTCTAACTCTGACTCAAGCAAGGCCACCAGTGCTTTTTTGTAGTTCCCTCAGCACAAGTGAGATGTACTGTCATTCAGGAAAGCATGTGAAATCTAAAAAGGGATCCCCAAAAGAAATAAATGGAGTAGTTATGGAGAAATCTTTGTGTGGCCATGTTTCAGAAGGATGGGATTCTGACGCTACAACTCCACCGAGGCCCTGACAGTGAATCTGCTTGGACTCCTTCCTAGTTCTTTCTATTAGCTAACTGGTTAGCCCATTGTCTATAAATCCTTTATTTAGAGAGAGCATTTCCATCTGGGCCAAAGACAGAATGACTACATTCTTTCTCCCCCACACCTATCATCCCCAGCTGGTCAAGTTCCATTTTTTCCTCTGATGTGAGAGATTCTCATCTACAGCTTTCCTATCCTTCTATATCCAACTGGTCAGCACATCCATGAAGCGTAGTGTTCAGTCCCAGAATTTCTAAAACTTTAAGGGCACGTGCACCATTCTTTCTGCTTTGCTTGAGGGAAAGGCAGATATTACACAGTAACCACACTCATAAAGAGAATGCACAGCTACTAACCTAGAAGCTAGAGAGCCCTTAGATGGTCTCAAACACCAGAAAGCATCCATTGAGTGGAGCCCCACAGGACCTGAAAAGACCTAGGCTGCCTGAGCTTGTTTTCGCCCGTGAACCAGACATGAGCGGCTCAGAGATCTCCCGACTCTCAGAAGGAAGGAGCTGCAGCTGCAGTTCCAAGTTGGAACCCAGCCCACACTCCCTACGGCCTTAAGCAGTGAGTTGCTCAGCGTCTGTTACGTGAGGCCCAACAGAGGTTTATCCCAGGTGGGAAGTCTGCCAGCACAGGTGGCTGAGCAACCTGGGAACAACAGGCCTGTCCCGGAAGGACGCACAACCTCCTGGGAGAACAAGCAGCAGCCCCTAGGTGACAGAGACAGTAACTGCAGACAGACTTACCTGTACTGCTTTGGGAGGCTGAATACTATGGCACCACATAGCCAGAAGCTGCGCTGCCTCTGGGAGTTACTGTCCTTGAGGAACACGTTCTGCATGGAGACCCATGTCACGGTGCTGGGGGGTGGGCAGGAGCATGAGAGGGCCATCTAGAATGGGGGTGGGCAGGAGCATGAGAGGGCCATCTAGAATGGGGGTGGGCAGGAGCATGAGAGGGCCATCTAGAATGGGGGTGGGCAGGAGCATGAGAGGGCCATCTAGAAATGAGAGGCTACTTTTGTAGAATCTCTCTGTAGTTTTCAGGAATTATTCTTCCAAAAGAGAAATGTGGATGTATAACATTTTCGAAAACTGATCATTTCCCAATATTTTCCCACCTTCTCCATCCCTACCTTGTTGTCAGAGCAGTTAGACTATGTTCATAACCACATGGGAGGAAGGTGACAACAAAAGCAGAGATAAAAAGCTATGGCACCTAGTCTCTGAACAAAGAAAGACAGAAGCTGTTTACTAAGTGTCGGAAAGAGGACCTTAGACAGCACCCTAGAGATCTCCATGCCCCACTGCCTGAACTTAGCAGAGAATACCAATGGGACCAGCAGGGCCAGGAGCAAGGAAACAAGGGAATCTCAGCATTGACCCACAGAGACCAAGGACTGAGGCCCGAAGGGAGGGTGGGTGTTCCCAGCAGGGAAAGATGCTGTGGGACCAATGGAGCCTTACCTCTTCCACACAGTAGTATTGAATACACGTGCGCTTTGAAATGGTAACTGGAAACCCCGGGGAATGAGGGCAGCTTGATCATGATTAAGTTTCTGCCATCTCAATGGAAAAAAATAAAAACTGTTTTGAATATGGGGTGAATAAGGTCATACTTGGTTTGAGGTGAGATTATTCCTGCAACAATTCCTTTAAAAATGTAGACTATAATTGTACTATCCACCCTTTTGTGAAAATGTAAAATGTGCATCTTAGAATAAAGTAATACAATCTCCTATCATTTTAACGGTCTGTTTCCAGGCACACACCAATAGGAGGCTGCATTAGATTCCCTAAAGACCACACACTGGGGGGCTTAAAACAACAGACATTTGTTCTCTCACAGTTCTGAGGGCTGGAAGTTAGAAATCAAGGGGTCAGCAGGGCATGCTCTCTCTGAAGAATTCTCTAGGGAAGAATCCTTCCTCCCCTCTTCCTAGGTCCTGGGGGTTTCTGGCAATCCCTGGCACCTCTGGGCCTGTAAATGCTTCATACCAACATCTGCCTTAATCTCTGTCTCCACAGCACTCTTCCACATCTGCCTTTCTCTGTGCCTCTTCGCCTCTTCTTGTAAGGACACCAGCACATTAGATTAAGAGGTATGACCACCTCAGCTGATTACATCTGCAATGACCCTATTTCCAAAAAAGGTCACATTCTGAAATCCTGGGATAGTGTGAATTTGGACAGGGGGTGGGAGGGTGTGTGTGTGGAGGGGGGGGCACTATTTGACCCAGTTCAGAACCCACTGCCACTCTGCCTTCATAGGTGTGTCCCAAATGCACAACTGAAATACCCTTAGTTCCCTACAGAGACAGCAGAGAACAAGTGGCAACTTTTGACAGTTTTCTACTACAGGTGCACAGAAAAGTAGTCAACATCAAAGAAATAAATTACAACCCTACGAGCCACGGCTACTTTCACAGTCAGCAGCTCCCGGCCCACCCAGGTGTCTCCCTGACTAATTCAAGGCTGCTTCCACGGACAGAAACCAGTTTAGTCCTCGCAGTGGGAGTATTCTTGAGTCTGTGCCCTTGGAAAGCAGACTTACCTGATGCCCCCAGGGATCTGTCTCTTCTTGCCTCTGGTCCAGGGTCGGCCCCATCTTCATTCCCTGCTGCAGGGATCAGTTCCTTTGAAGATGATTGACAGCATGGATGCGCAGTCCCCTCAGGGGGACGGCAGGGGTCACTCAGAGGAGAGTGGGCTGACCTGAGACATAATAAATAAATAAGGGCCTTACCCCATCCGCAACACAACTAAAGCAAAGCTTAGAAGTCAAACTTCAGTACATTGTAAAGTTTTCCATTTTAAATGACACCAGGAATTACAAAAAGGCCTCTACTGAGCTAACTTCGCAGACAGAAAAGGTAACCTCCAGGAGTCCAGGGCTCGCATGTGTCTTTCTCGTGGGATTAAGTCCCACAATTAGCAGAATCCTGCCTGTAGTGTGTCTGGCCATGATCCACTGAATGGTTGAGTCAAACTTGAACTGTTCAAGGTCTTTAAATGTGTTTTATGATCTCTTCCCTAGCATAAGGTAACAATCATTCCTATTCTCCTTTTCAAGTACAAATTTCCTATACAAAGCTCTCAACATATATTCATATCCACCTGCTCCAAATCGTATATTAACCAGGGAACAAGAACCAGCTTAAGGCACGGCTACCAAACCGCCTGCAAAGGAAAGAGACATCGAACATCATCCCTCCCAAAAGAGCACCAGAGTTTTAAGAGACATAATTCTGGTTAAAGATAAAGCAACCATGTAAACTATAAAAGAGCACTCTTGGGTAAATCAAGGACTCACCTATTTTCCCCAGAGGGATAATCTGTCCCCAGGTCTCCAATCCTATCTGGAAATGTATAAAGGGCACTTTTCTATTTCCCATCCTTGCGGTCGACCCTCCATTCTCCTGTCCCACCAGATAGGTGTGCGTCTGGAATGGCTCCGGCCCCCACCCCTGCCCCTCGCAGGGTCACTGGGCCACTGGGCCAACAGCCCAGGGACTGACGCACTCCTCACCTGTTTCAGACTTAGGCTGCCAAGGATGACCTCTGACTTTTGATCTGCTTTCGGCTTCTTAATCCTCCCTTTGAAATGCTCCTTGCGCTGCCTTCTGCACCCATTTCTGGCTGCCCTACCTTGTTCATGTAATTCTAACCTCAGCGACTCCCTGCCCCTTTGCCTTTTGACTCCTTTCTGGCTCAGCTTTCTCTCAGGGTTTCCCCCGGCCCTGTGTCCATCCAGCCCTTCTTAGATTACCAGTAACCCTGGCTATAGCCTCTGAGTTCTTGTACTAACATACTACCCCCTGGCTACCCTCCTCCAGGGTACCAGACTTCTCTCCACCACTACACACCTCACTGGGCTTTCAACGCCTTTGCCCATATTCCATGTCTGTGATACAAAGACTTTTGCAAACTCATCCTTACATCCTCTCCCAGTTCTCCTATTGTTGTACAGAAAGGTCCTCATACTGGTTACCAGGTTACTCAGCACAATTGGATACACATTTTATAAACCCAAAGTACCCAAATCTACTGAGTGAAGTTATTATCAGTAATTGTGTCCCATTTTTATTTTATTTCATAATAGATTACATAGTTTTTAGTTCACTTTTAAAAATTAATCTTAGCACCCAGACAAGTGATACTTGAAGTTAAAGAATGTTAAAGCTTACTTTGTTCTTATAGCATAGTGTTGCATGGCTAATAGTATGGACTCTGTAAGCAAGTGGTCTTGTTCACTGAGCCTTAAATCTGTCACTGACGATATGTATGACCTCTAGCGCAAGTCACCTAACCTATGCCTCATTTTTCTCATCCACCATCTGGGGATGATACTATTTCAAACTTTAAAGGTTGACTGTAAGGTTTGAAAGCCTTCAAACACGTAAAAGTCTTGGAACAAACTGAGGGCAGAGAAAGCCTTCCGTGAATACTAGCTACCATTGTTATGTTCCTGATTGAAGGCTGAGTCTGCTGAAGTCAGAAGTTCAGAGGTCATCCATGAACTCTAACAATACTCTCAGAACCTTTTGGTAAAGCAATTAAGAAAGATGATGATGTCACTATGGCAAATATGAAGAAGTAGGCTCTACTGGGAAAAAGAGCATGAACCCACTGTCATGCCGTACAGTAGCTGGAAAAGCAGCCTCGATGACCTCATCACTAAAGAGGTTCTGATCTTAACTATCTTACTCGTGGTCTGTCTGGGATGGACTCACAGATTTTTTTTTTTTTTTTGGTCAACAGTAATTAGAAACCACTCTCTCCCTCATTCTTGGTCTTCCTTCTTTTTCTGTCCACGCCTCACAACTACTTTCATTCCTGGCAGAGAGTCCATGGATCATCCTCATATCTTCCAGCATGGAATATCATTTACATCACTTTGCAAACAAACCAAATTCCTTACCAAGACTGATTAGTTCTTATAGTGACCAGGCGATGCATCAGGTAGGCTAACGCATTAGAGATTCTGACCTTGTTGCCTTTGGAATGATGGGGTAGGAAAAGTATAAGGGGCTCTCATTTCTTACGAAGATATGAACATCATAACCAAAGTACCAATTTCCTTTTACAGACATTTTAGAGGAATCAGCTTTTTTTCCCAGATGATACAGTCAATCCTCATTATTTGTGAATTTGTCTACTTCTAAAATGTATTTGTAACCCCCAGATTAATAGTCACAGCACTTAGGTGGTCACTAGTGGGCATGCAGAGTCCAAAATATTTGAGTTGCCCCACGTGCAAGTTACCAGCTGACGTCAAATAGGCAATGTTTCTGCTTTCTTGTTTCAGCTCTCACACTATAAAAAAAGTGTCCTTTTCTTGATCCATTTTGTGCATATATGTATGCTTTCTATTGGTGATTTCAGTGTTTAAAAAGGCCCCCAAAGTACAGTGCTGAAGCGCTGTCTAGCGTTCCTGAGTGCAGGAATGATTTAATATGCCTAAGGGAGAAAAATGCATGTATCAGAAAAGCTTCTTTCAGGCAAGAACTATGGTGCCAAAGGACATGAGTTCACAGTCACTGAATCAACAATATATTAAATAAGTTGTCTTTAAACAGAAGCATACATAAAACAACATCATCTGCTGATCAGTAGATAAAATGTGGTAACCAGAGGTTTTCAAGAAACTAACCCTTTATTCCCTGTACAGGCAAAAATAGTTCAGAATTTGCTGACTCAGTGTTTGCAGCAACTTTATAGAACATAACTACAAAAAATGAGAATCAACTGCATATGCAAACCTGAATTCATTCATTCCAAGAAGAATTCTTGTCGCCAGCCACTCTCCAAGCACACTAGGCTTTCAAAACAAAGCTACTCCTCCAAGGTACATTTACTTTTTACATAGTCAAAAAACTGATTTAAGGCGTCCAGCCTTTTGGGATCAATAAACATGTCTAATATGCTTTACATGAAAGAGGACTGTGACATACTAAAAATGAAACTTAGCTGAAGGAAGGGGATAAATAATAAAATAAAACAAAAGCCATTATTGAAATACAATTCCCTCATTTTCTCACTTGCTGAGTTAAACGCCCCCCTTCCCCCTCATCCCACCAGAGTCGCCCTCCTCTCTCTTCTACCACAAGCTCTGGGGGGCATGAGCCTGTACCGACCAGGGGCTCAGAGTGGCTATGTGTCTATCTTCCCATGTTCTGGGTCCATAGGGAAAGAACTCATATCCTTCCCTTACAACTTACAGAAGCCTGGAAGGGAGGACGAAAGCAGGCGTGGCTTCCCTTACCACCCATCACCAGCCACTCCATCCCAGCGGGGAGCAGGGCTCAGGGTTACAGGGATGGGCCCTGCCCTGAGACAGAGAGGAGAGGCAGGCGACCGCGTGCGAGATTGTGAGGACCCAGAACCACTCTCATTTTTGACACCTAATGCAAGGTCAGGGATGCTCAAGACTGCCTCTGGCATCAGCTTCAAGTCTGACTTTCCCCTAGATCACCATCAGTTCAATAATTTGCTAGAAGGACTCTGAGAACTCAGAAAAATCACTATACTCATAGTTATAGTTTATTATAGTGAAAGGATTCAGATTCAAAAGCAGCCATGGGAAGAGGCACAAAGGGCAGGAGTCGAGAGAGTTCCAGGCATGAGCCTCCGGTCGTCCTCTCTCAGTGGAGCTTGCAGACAGGGCCTGTTACTCCCGGCAATGCTGTGTGACAACACACAGAGTACAGAGCATTGTCGACCAGGGTAGCTCCCCCAGTGCACACCACAGTGTACACGTTTCATGAAACGGATTTCTTTTTGGGAGTATGGAGCAAATTCTGATTCCTGCCTCAGGGTTGCTGCTGGGAAAAACCACAGAACGACTATGGGATCCCAGCAGCCTCTGAGTCACAAGCAAACATGGACATCGAGCTTTTCTTTCCCAGAGTACATGCAAATTGTGAAGGAGGAAATCGGAAACATAATCTGGGAATTATCAGGCATATTTTCTGGTTGTTTAGTTGTCATATCCTAATCTGGAGTTTAAACCCGGAGTGAAAGCACAGCATCGTACCTCTCTGTGTCAGTTTGCTAGGGCCGCTCTAACATGGCGCGGATGGCTTAAAGAGCAGGAATCTCTTTTCTCGCAATTCTAGGGCAGAAGTCCGAGATCAAGGTTGTCAGCAGGGATGTGTTCTACTGAGACCTCTCTCCTTGGCTTATAGAGCCAAAGTCTTCTTCCTGTGTCTTCATACAATCTTCCTTCTATGTGTTGCCTTTTCTCATAAGAACATCAGTCACACTGGATTGAAGCCCACTTTAATGACCTCATTTTAACATAAGCACCTCCTTCAAGACCCTATCTCCAAATAGAGTCACTTTCTGAGGTAACTGGGACGTTGAAAGTTCAACATATGAATTTTGGAGTGACACAGTTGAGCCCATAACACTTTGCAGTTAATGAAAACAAGGTTGGTATGAGAATTTTAAGACAGATCATCTAGGAATGTGATTGACAGCCAGCAGCCTTAGTGATTTTGGCCCACAGCATGGCATACATGCTTAAAACTAATTTAAGAGGTTGACTTAACAGAATACCACCAACAGAATGCAAATCTTTAAAGCCTGTTATCCTCTACATAGATTCTATCCTACTTAGTTGTGCCTTCCTTCCTGAGTAGTTTAACTGTTTTTATGTCAACACAATAATACATTCACTACTGCTTAATGTGGTGACTCTAGATTTGATTTTTTGGTATGTTCAGTTCAACATTTTGTAGAATAGCAAAACTAATTTTCTTTTTTTGCTTTGTGATTAGTACCTGTTTCAGGGATCAATTCCATACGACATTAGTTTTATTCTCATAAAAATAATTATATTAACATAGCCTCACAAAAGATAATTTTCTATTTTCTTATGGTAATCATCTTAGGAAAAACTATTTACCAGTACTTAATAGCTATTTGTTAATAAAATTTTAATTGGTGATTACCATAAAATGTTGAATATCATTTAATATTTTTAGTATTTTAATACTTGAGAATAATACCAAATAACATTAAAATAAAAATGATTCATATTTGCTTCAGTTGTGGTTATTCCACATTTTCTCACTTAAAAAGGTTTCCCAGGATTAGTATTCCCATCTGGTAAGTGAGAGTCATGGTCACATGTGATGGAGTCATTGCTCAGATCCCTAGTGGGGGTTAAAAAGTGTCTCTAAAATAGGTTCTGTTGCCTTTCCTGGTGTTTTGACTGCATCACACTACATCTGCAACACTGCAGGTGTCTTTTATTCACTGCAAAGCAGTTTGTGCTATCAAATAACAGCAGCAAGTGTGCACATCCAGCTTTCCATGCAGCTTTAACAACTGGTTTCCCTTTTGCACCTCTATTCTGTCCCATGGTAAATTCAATACCCCATTAATAAAGCACCCTGCTGTTACTAATTCTTCAATAACAATAATAACTAACATTTTTTAGTATATACTGTATTCCAGTTACAGTTCCTCTTGAGGAATACACCCTACATCCTAAAACAGTCTCTTCCCTGAACTCCCATGGGAACACACTGTCCAGAGTTTCCTTGCTTCCTCTGCCTTTCTCTTAAACACTGGGCTTCCTTGGCATTCTTTCCCCAGTCCTTTCTCATTCTACATACCTGGGCAGTGAAGATCACATATCTCCAATCACCAGCTATATGCTGATTATTCTCAAAGCTATACCTCCAGCTCACACTTCTCTCTGGAGTTCTAGAACTTTTTATTTCAGATGTATTAAACATCCCAACATGGATATCCCCTTGTCCCACCAAGCCAGCACAGGCCGTCTGCATTCATCATCACACAGAAGCTGTCCCCTCCTTGTGTTCCCACCAGCGGAGATGTAGGATCACCTCCGTCTCTTCCCAGGATGGAACATGTTCCATAAACAACACAGAGATGGGCTCTGTCCTCATGGAGCTTAGACTCTAATTGGAGGATAAAGCAGAGGAGATAAGTGAATAGGCCATACTGAATTTCCTGTCTTTTATTTTTTTTCTTGGGCCTTTTCCCATTAGTTCTTTATAAAACTAATTAATTAGGTCATACTTTAATACACACATTTTCCTATTCAGTAACTTGCATTTTTTTCATTCAGAAATTTATTATTTTTATGTGATAAAATAGATTGAGTTTTTCTTTTGTGATTTTTTTCCTACCACTTCTAAGCTTATAAATGTTTTTCCTCTATCAGGAGAGCTTATAAATGTTCAATTTTGTCTCCTGGTTTTTCTATTTTCTTATGTTCATTCTATTCCACTTAGGATTCATTTTGATAAGATATCAGTGAATTCTAATTCGTGAAGTCTTCCAAAAATCTTTTAAATAGGGTGGATGAGATATTTTTAAATAGCACTCTTTTTCATTGCTGAAAAGATTTTTTTATCTTGAAGTTTGAATCTTTCTTGGTTTAGCAGTACAATTCTTGGCTTGCTTTATACTCTTTTGAACTCTGATATCTCTCACCTATTTTCACACTCCACCTTCTCCTTTCTCCTCATTGTATCTGTTTCCCACAGCTAAACTCTTGGATATTTTACCTTGATTGCTTTCCTTGACTCAGTTCTGGCCCACAACATCAAAGATCACATTGACTAGGATGACTTCCAAACTGACAATGTCAGCAATGATGTCTCTGAGTTCCAAATCTGCTTTTTCTAACTCCCTACTCAAATTCAGCCAGAAAAACACTCAACCTACAATCTCCTGCAGTATTCAACTAGCTCACTCTCCCACCACATTTCTCTTTATAATAATCTTTTGTTCTATCAAAGCCCTAGTTACATACACTCAAAACCTCAGAATCATCTTCAAATGTCCTTTGTCCCTTTTATTTGACTAGTTAACAGTTTCTACTCATGTTTCTCTTAAAGATTTTTTAATTATTTGTATCAAACCCTATAATCTTTATTCTAATAGATTAAAACTCTAAGGCAAGAACTCTTCCTTGTAAGTTCAGACAACACTCGAATTACTCTTCATGTAGGTACTCTCTTCAGTATTCAGTGTTTTATTATGCACTTCTGCCAAAGTAATCATCCTAATGTACAACTCTTATTATGCTGTTTATTTCCAAAATCAGAAAAAACCTATAGAGTGTCAATGATAAAGTCCAACACTGTTATCCTAGTTTTGAAGGCCCTGTGTGATCTGATCCTATTTACTGTAGTTTCTTTTTAAAGACCTTTAAAATAAGAGGAAAAGGAAGAGGAGGAAAGATAAGAAGGAAAGGATGGTAATGAAGAAGGAAAGAAGAAATAAAAGAGAGGAAAACGGGGGGAAAAGGAGTATTTTATTGGAAATAAAAGCCACCAACCTCAAAATAAATTAACCACAAAAATGAAATTGTTAACACATATAACCAGGAATGTATGAGTAAAATCTGGCTTCAGGATAGGTCTTACATGATATCATTAGGACACTGTGTCTTTCTGTTTCAGAGCTCTATTTTCCTCAGTGTATGCTTTATTCTCAGTCAGGGTCCCTAGAGAAAGATGGAAAAGATCTAAACCAGTTTAGCAAGCCCATTTAGACAGTGTCAGCAAATTTCAATCATGAACCCTGACTGGCTCCCCTTAGACCCTCTGCCCAACTCTGAACCAATCACTGTGGGCAAGGATAAGTGACACTCGCACTAAGCTGATGTTTGATACCCTCCAGCCCTGGAACTAGCTAGATGAGCCTCATCTGAATCCAATGGACTGAGAGCTGGGAGAGGAGATTCAGATACGACATAACACACAACTGGCTGAGAAGAGCTAAACCTGTACGAGCTAGTAAGTGGGATAACCCCCCGGTCTGCAGCTGCCAGTTCTGTACTCATCTACTGGTGATCTGGTTAAGTGACTTGAATTTTCTTTGTGCTTTAGTTTCTTTCATAACAAAATGGGCGTAGAATTTATGCCACCAACTGCTCCCAAAAAACAAGGTCATCGAATGAACCTTGGCAAAGTACTGCCAATATCACAAATGGCAAATGTTTACAGAGTTAAGTACAGGCCTTACACTGAGGTTCTTCAAAATGTTAACTTAGACACGTGTAGGGCTTTAGGTTTTAAAGCACTTTCACATAAGTCTTATTTGGTCTGAATATCACCACCATGAAATACAGTTTTTCATTTTGTACATAATGCATTTGTTTTTCAGGCCATGTAAAAGAAAACAGAAACTTCTGAAACCCTGGAAACTCAGTTGTTACATAGAATTGGTCACTTCCTCCCCTCGACTCTCACTTTTTCAGGTAGAGGAGTCTTGGGTGAAGAAGGTGTCTCAGTACTGCCTCTGTCAGAGCCCAATTTTTAAAGGGGCTGACCCTGGCCCAGCAGGCCCTGCATTTCCTCTTTACTCTCCTCCCCAACAGATTCCCACTGACCCCACCTCCAGCCCAATGGCAGCCTCAGCTTTCTCCAGAATTAGCTCCACTTCTGCATCTAGTCATACATCTTCTAGGGTTTTGTAGTTAACCTGTTGGGAAACCAAACCCAACCCCAAATGACCAAGAAACATATAACATTTCTTACAATGAAGAAAAATAAGAAAATGCTAGTTTCCTCACTATTATTCCAAATAATTCTCTACATCATAATTTACCTAATGAATTTTAATTCTGCTAGGGCAGTGGCTATTTGTAAGACTCAGAAGTTTATAGTTTAAATGTTCTCAACAAGAGTAACTTTGACATTTTAGAAGGTATAAATTCAAAGAAGTATCATATAAATATGGGAATTCTTATTTTTGTATCTACTCCTCCACAGTATTTCATAGTTGTCTGCATACAGTATCTACCTTAAAATACTTTCTTAAAGTTAATTGAAAACATTGTCTGTGAAGATCCTAAATACAAAACTTGCTAGAGAAACATTCCTTTAAATCAGATCTCACTAATTCAGATTCTGTCCTCTTTCAATTAAGAACTGAACTAAGCTGTCTACCCATAAGAAATATGACATCACAATTATATAATGTAATCACAATAGACATTTATTGAGTGCTGATCAGCGGTGCCAGGGGTTATGCTAACTGATGTATATCATCTTATTAAACTCTCACAACAAATCTATGAGGTAACTTCTTAAATCTGTTTTCACAGATGCAAAACATTGTCAGAGAGAAACCACTCAGGTGGTATCTATAGAAGTTAGAACATAGCTACAAACATTAGCTTAATCAATACCATATACTCCTCTCCTTTTAGGAGGTGACTGCTCTTCACAAGAGTGCATTAATGTGGTAATTTTAAATTATTTTTATACATCCCTTCAAGTAAGATATCTTAGCAAGCAATATTTTGATAGCATATTTTAGTTATGTACATTTGAAAGTAATGAAACACATTTCTTTCTTAATTTCTTGTAAATGTGTCTCCTTACGCATCGCTGAGATGTTCCTGGACTTCTTTACTCCATTTATTACCAGTTAGTATGTTCACATGCTATATTCCATAACTGCAGCCCTCACTCACAGTTCTCATAATTTCTTATTCAATATTTGCTGTCACATTGGTTTTTAAGAGCCATATTAAATTCTTTGAGTATTAAAGTTACATTCACTGGAAAACACATTTGTTAGTCCCAAATTTTAAAAAACAAAGATAAATTGCTGTTGAAAGAGGGAGGAACCTAATCTTCCCTATAAATCCAGAAATATTCAATTTCCCACCAAACCCTTATTCTAATAATTTCATCTTTCCTGTAATGCTATTTCCCAAGTGGGAAGATCAGGTCAGTGTGTTCCACGTTTTGGACAACTTGTATTTTGGATGAGAAATGTATGGCAGTGAACAGCTGTGGAGAAAATAGAATGCAGTGTGCTGGATAAATGCTGGCCAATTCTCACTGAAATGAATTCTCACTATTTTAGAACAACCATGCAAACTATATGCTTCCACTCTATTGTAACTCAACCCTGACTTTATGGGCTGCATGTGACAGAGATGCCCTGGTGGTATTTTTTCTATGTCAAAAGTAGGCTAGAGTCCTAGATGATCCAATTCTATCAAATTTGAAGACTATTTGTCTTATAT
>JAVSCE010009837.1:0-86896 GCA_032199065.1 Smutsia gigantea
GGGCATGGTTAATTGCAGGGGTGGAGGGTCAGTGGTAAGGGGGGTATTGTTATGGGAGGGGGGAATAGGAGCTAAGCGGTTGGAGCTCCCAGCGCTAAGTACTTTATTGGGGCCTGCCGCCACATGAACACTGCTAGGGGGAGTCTTAAGGAGTTTTATTTTGAAACGGAGTCTTGTATCATGGTTATGTACATATAAGCGGAGTCCCCACTCAAATCCTCGGGTGGTCCAATCTTGTTTTTTTCCTTGATCAGTAAAGGTAATAGAAAGGGGAGTGCCCCACTTATTTATTAGGTCATTTTCTTTAGGTGCAGAGGAGATATTTGCTTTGACAATTATATAATCCCAGCTGGAAGAGGGGTGCCAATAGGTGTCTCCGGTGGTTTCACAGCCCCATGAGGCACAATAATAATCTGATTGGTAACCACATTTGTAATTGAGACTTCGATCTCTATGAAGTCCGGGACAAACATAAAACCCTTGGCGGATTTGGTCTCTGTAGGTTCGGGTTTTGTTTGAGAGACTTGCGGCTAGCAGTGCGCGCTGTTTGTAATTGGCACAGTATCCTCCATTGCAGTTGGGGTCGGTAATGCCAGTACAAGAGGGGGGTGTAGGAGAAGAAGGGGCTAGCAAATGGCCGGTGCCCCATCCTGAATCTGAGGCACCAAGAGAAAGCTGGCACAAGTCAGGGGTTAAGGTGGGCCAGGGGGTAGATGAACTCACGCTTGAGATGGAATGGACAACATCTCCCGCTTCATTAATAACTTGCTAGGTGAAGTTGAAAAGCTGATGAGGAGATGGCTGTTTGGGGGCGCTAAGGACGAGAGGCGGCCAGAGCAGAAGCAATTGTAACAGCATTTTTCTGCAAGGTAAAAGAAGGGAAATCTCAGGGGTTGCTTTCCCTGGATGAAATGTTATTAACACGTTTTATTAATCTTTCTGGGAGCCATCTGGCTGACTGGTGTTCTTGATCATAGACACATGCGTGTCCTTTTCCCCATATAAGTACTGGATGGGGTCCGTGCCACTGATTAGTTAGGGGGTCCTTCCAAAGGACCTGAGCATAAGTATCCTTAGTGGCCGGATGCCATAGTCTGTCTGCTGCAGACTTGCCTTGTTCGTCCACTGATAAGAAGTTGAGGACGAACAATGCATGATTGAGAAGATTTTTAGGATTTTTATAGTAGTTAGAGAGCTCTGTGGATGATCCTTTTTGTTTAGAAATTTGATTTTTAACCTTTTGATGAGCTCTCTCTATAATCCCCTGTCCCTGAGGATTATATGGAATGCCAGTAAGATGTTTTATTTGGAGGCAATGGCAAAACTCTTTGAAGTTTTTAGCAGTATACCCAGGACCATTGTCTGTTTTTATACATTTAGGAACTCCTAGCACAGTGAGGCATTGGAGGACATGAGAAATGACATGTTTGGCGGCCTCACCACTCTGTAGAGAGGCAAAAATAAAACCACTGAATGTGTCAATGGTAACATGAACATACTTTAGACTACCGAAGGAGGGGATGTGAGTGACATCCATCTGCCATAGCTCTCCGGGGATAAGCCCTCTGGGATTGACTCCCAAATGAGGCTCAGGGAGAAACATGACACAATTATGACAGTTCTTTACAATGGCTCTAGCTTGCTCTCTAGTGATTTTAAATTGAAGACGAAGGGTTTGAGCATTTAGGTGGTGTAACTTATGGGCTTCTTGTGCTTGGGTGAGGGGGGTAGAGGTAGATACATGAGCCACTAATCTTGTAAGTTGGTCAACAGTATCATTTCCTTTAGTTAGGGGTCCTGGTAAATTGGAATGGGCTCTTATGTGTCCTATAAAAAAGGGATGTCTCCGTGTTAGTATAAGCCTTTGTATGTCGCAGAATAAAGGAGATGCATTAGTAGAAGGTTTGATATAGGGAGTAGTCTCTAAAAGGGGTACAGATTGGGCAACGTAAGAGCTGTCAGTATATAGATTAAAGGTCTGATCTGAGAGATCTGTAAACACCTGCAGAACAGCGTATAGCTCCACAAGCTGTGCGGACTTAAAAGGTGTCTGGAGAGTTTTTTGGTTTTTAGATGAATGGATGGCTGCAAGACCTGTGGAAGAGCCATCAGTAAAGACCAGCAAGGCATTTGGAATAGGCCGAGAAGAAGTAACCTTGGGGAATACAAGTGGAGTTGTTTGTAAAAATTGAAGTAGCTTATCGGAGGGAAGATGGCATGAGAATGTTCCCAGAAAGCCAATGCAGGCCAGTGCCCAAGAGTCCTCATTCTGCATAAGCCATTCTATTTGTTTTTCTGCATAGGGAGTGACAATGGATGAAGGGTCTCTCCCAAAGAGTTTTCGGGTGGCTGTTCTTCCTTCTATGATTAGGGCCGCCATAAGAGAAGGGTAGGTAGTAAGGATTTTTGAGGGAGAGGCGGGGAGATGTATCCAATACAGAGGTCCTTGTTGCCAAAGAATTCCAGTAGGGGTAAAAGTGGAAGGAAACAATATTAGGAGCAGAGGTTTTGTGGGATCATAGTAAGAAACTCCTTGTTGCTGGATAGCTGTGGAAACTTTATCGATAGCAGCCTGAGCCTCAGGGGTGAGGCTTCTGCTTGACGTGGGGTCAGAATCCCCCTTTAAAATATCAAATAGAGGTTTAAGGTCTCCTGTAGTAATATGGAGGTAAGGACGTAGCCAATTTATGTCTCCTAAAAGCTTCTGGAAATCATTTAAAGTTTGTAAGTGTCCTGTCCTAATGGTGAGTTTCTGTGTTTTTACCTTATAGGGAAATAGTTCAAAGCTTAAAAAGGTATGGGGGGGTTGTAACTGAATTTTATCGGGAGCTACTTGAAGTCCTTGATCCCTTAAGGCTTTTATAATTAATTGTGATAAATAGAGGACTTCAGAATGGTTAGGTCCGGCCAAGAGGATGTCGTCCATGTAATGGATGAGGTAGATATGAGGGTATTGTGAGCGGAATGGATCAATGACTTGAGCAACAAACTTTTGACAGAGTGTAGGACTATTAGCCATTCCTTGGGGGAGGACCTTCCATTGAAAGCGGGGCATAGGGCCTACACAGTTGACAACAGGGACACTAAAGGCGAATCTCTTTTTGTCGTGAGGGTGTAGGGGTATGGAGAAAAAGCAATCTTTTAAATCAATGACAATTTTGTGGAAATCAACAGGGATGGCGATGGGGGACGGGATGCCTGGTTGTAAGGCTCCCATAATTTGCAAAGTTTGATTTACTTTTCTGAGATCTTGTAAAAGTCTCCATTTGCCTGATTTCTTTTTAATAACAAAGATGGGGGTATTCCATGGGGAGGTAGAGGGTTCAATGTGTCCTGCTTCTAGTTGTTCCTGCACCAACTGATAAGCAGCTTGGGCTTTTTGAGAAGAGAGGGGCCATTGATCAACCCAGACTGGCTCATCACTTTTCCAAGTGATAGCATCAGCCCAAGGTGCAGGAGTGTCAATAGCCCTTATGAAAAATTTTGAGGGGTTTGGGGGTATCCTATACCTGTTTTGTCCGTTTTTTGAGTGACTATTATGGGGCTGGGGTTGCCTTGTAAGTTTTTTCCTAGTCCTAACCCAGGGGACCACCCCTGTTTTTTCAGTTGCCTGGAGGCAAATTCATTACCACTGCAAAGGACAACATCTAATTGTTTTAAAATGTCTCTTCCCCACAGGTTAACGGGGAGTCCAGGGACTACAAAAGGGCGAACTAGGCCATTGTTCCCTTCAGAATCCTCCCATCTGAGAAATTTTGAACTCTGTAAAGTATTGCTGGACTGGCTAATGCCTTGTAAATGGGTTAGTGAGGGCTGTAAGGGCCATGATTGAGGCCAATGGGTTTGGGATAAGACTGTAGCGTCAGCTCCAGTGTCTAATATACCTTGAAAGATTTTTCTATCAAGTTTAAGCTGGAGGGTGGGCCTATTAGTAGTAATTTTTTGCATCCAATAGACATCTGAGGAACCAGGGGTGGAGGCTCCCCGGTAACTGCTTTGAGAAGGATAGGTGGAAGAAGATAGAGGCAGGGGAATAGCTTGTGCAATGCGAGTGCCTGCAGACAGAAGAGTAGCTGCTTTTGGGGAGGATACAATAAGTTTAATTTTTCCTGTATAGTCATTGTCAATTAGAGTAGGATGAACTACAAGGCTTTTGAGGGTGGATGAAGCTCGTCTAATGATAAGGAAAAACGTGCCTTGGGGAGGGGGCCCATGGATTCCTGTGGGGATGATTGTTGGCCCATCTTCAGGGGTTAATATTGTGTGGGAGGAGGGACCGAGGTCCAGGCCTGCGCTCCCTGGGGTGGCGCGCTGTAAGGATTGTGCCCTAATGCCCTCGGGGCAGGTTGGAGTTGGGGAGGGGCCGAGGGCTGGCCCCATGGTTCGTTTCCCGAAGGCTGTTGGTGAGGTATTAGAGTTTGGGGAAACGATGGACTTTGATTGATAGGCTGTCCATCGATATCTGTTTTAGATTTGCATTGATTAGCCCAATGTTTGCCACGACGGCACTTGGGGCAAACGGTAGCTGGTAAAACAGGGCTGGGAATTGTTTTCTGAGTGGCTTGGGTTTGTCCTTGCCCTTGTGTGGCCATAGGGCAATTTTTAGCCCAATGTCCAGGTTGTTTACATTTAAAACAGACATTGGGTTTGTTAGAGGATAAGGCTGCTCCAATTGCAATGCCGATGGCATGTGAAGCTGAGTCAATCCCTGAACAGAGTTTGATAAAGTCTGTAAGGGATTTTCCTCGGCGGTTCCCACGGAGCGCTGCTTGGCAAGCAGGATTAGCGTTTTCATATGCTAATTGGAGAACGAATGGGCTTTCACTTTCTTGGGGGCCGAAAATGCGCTCGGCGGCCTCAGTTAGGCGGCCCACAAAATCTGTATAGGATTCTTGTGTTCCCTGTCTGATTTTGGAAAGGGAGGAAGTGGAACTTTTAGTAGGGAGATTTTTCCAGGCTGCTAAAGCTGCTGCTTGTACCTGGGTTAAGATGGCTTGGCTAAATTGCTTCTGGTTTTCAGGATTAGCATAAGGCTCAGTACCTAAAAGTTTATTGATGTTCCAACGCTCAGCTCTTTTTTGAGCAGAGGGCATACTACTGATAAACGAACGGCAGCGATCATCATAATCAGTTTTCCAATGGAGATAGTCCCCTCTAGAAAGGACAGCTTTTACTAGGTGGAACCAGGTGGACGGAGTGGGGTGAAGGGATTCACAGATGGAATCTAAAAGCGATAGAGTGAAAGGAGCGGAAGGACCGTATTGGGAGACTGCATGCTGCAATTCTTTAAGGTGTTTAAAACGCAGCGAACGAGGACGCCGTAAAACGAAAGGAGGGGGATGGCTTTCATTATCAGAGGAGGAATTTTTTGTGTCTTCCTCAGCCTCACATTCGGAGGAGGAGGAGCGCATGCGGAGAGAATGGTTACTTTCACTATCAAATGGCGCGGCGGCAGCCGTGGTAGATAAGCCGTCGGCAGCGGCAGGGTTATCTGAGGAACGGGTGCAAACGGGAAAGACAAAGGGAGTTTTATGCTTAGGGGCTGAGAGTTTTTTATGAGGTTTAGGAGGGTAAGAAGGAACCGGATTGAAGTGTTGGGGAAGGTTAAGAGAGCTGACAGGCTGGGTAAGCGAGAGTTGAAGGCCTTGGAGTTCTTTAACGAGAGCGTTGCGCTCGTTCTGTAGTTGAATCATGTTTTTAAGGTCTTTTATGTCAGAAGTGAGTGCAGCTTGCGAATGAGAGATTAGGGAGCGAAGCTGTGGGTCTATGACAGGGGCGCAAAGAGGTGGAGGTTTGTGAAAATGGGGGGGAAAGGAGTGGCCGCAGCCGCCGTATGGAGGAGGGCGATTACTTTGAGGACTAGGAAGAGGATGAGGGGGGGGTCCTCTGAGGGAAAGGGCTCAGGATCAGAGGGGAGAACAGGGTAGATAGAGGCAGGCGGAGGCCGTTCAGAAAGTACGGGCGAAGGGGGAGAAGAGAGCGGAGGCGGTGAGGGAGGAGAGGGTGGAGATGGGAGATCTTCAGGAGGAATTTCCACAACAGTGTGTCTAGAGGGTGCCCGAGACGGAGTGGGGGAGGTAGCAAGAAATTCAGCGGCGGAGACAACCGCCTGAGCTGCAGAGGGGTGAAAGTTTTTGGCATGAGAGAAAATGTCATTTATCATGTTCCAGTATGAAAAGGTCTGAATGGGGACTTTCTCAGGCCCAACAGCTTCATAATGTGCCTGAAGGCAAAGTCTAACACGGTCCCAACGTTTGGGGTCTACGATTCCTTCTTGGGGGAACCAAGGGCAGACTTTCTGGATATACTGAAAAAACTTCAAGAGATCCTGTTTTTTAACGTGTGCCCCTCTCTCTCGGAGGCACTGTTGAATATCTTTTAAGAACTGCGCCTCCTTAGACAGTTCCTGTCCCATTTTGAGTTAAGAGAACGTCCGAATGGACCTACCCGTTAGCCGTCCGCTTTCGTCGTCACCGATCGGGCGGCTCTCGAGCTGATAGCCCGATGAATCCTGCGCAGCTGCGACTACTTTCTCTTCTAGGTAGGCGGGCTACGATCCTCGAGCCCCACGTTGGGCGCCAGTTGTCCTCGCCAGCGAGGGCTTCTTAAGACGTGGGAGACCTCGGGGGAGCCGCGACTACCTATGAAATGGGATGAGACAAAATGACACGGAGAGCCTGCAGTTTTTTGTCAAGCTCCACTTTATTAACAGAAAAGGCAAGGAATATATAGCATTTGAAGGGGCGTGGTAGGGAGTAGCTTTTTCTGGTTGGTTGCCCATTATGATAATGAGGTAGCTTCCAAAGTCCAATCACACACCGAGTTGTGCACAGGCTCAGTAGTCTTTGACGTAAGCAACGGACCTGGTTGAGGACTTAGCGGGAAGCTGTGGCGGGAAACTGACCAAGAAGAAGTAAACAACAAGATGGAGTCCTTTTGTTCTTATGCTCTAGCAGAGAGGGGGGGAAGAAGGAAAGAGAGGAAAGGTGAGTACAGGTTTGTGGTTAGTATAGAAGGTGGAGGAGCTCTCACAACATGGTATCATAAATGACAACAGCCCCTGACACCCATTAAACAATAACTCCCCATTCTCCCCTCCCTCCAGTGCAACGGCAACATGTACTTCTGCCTTCATGATTATGACTACTCTAAGTATCTCATAAAAATGGAATCATACAGTGTTTGTCTTTTTTTGACAGATTCATTTCACTTAACATTCTCAGGATCCATTCATATTGTAGCATATTACAGAATTTCCTTTTCAAAGCTGAACAGTATTCCATTCTATGTATGTACCACATTTTGCTTAAACGTGCATCCATTGATAGACATTTGGCTTGTTTCCTTGTTTTACTTACTATGAATATGCTGCCATGAACATGGGTGTGCAACTATGTATCTCTTCAAGACCCTGCTTCCAATTCTTTTGAGTACATACACAGAAGTGGAATTGCTGGATCATATGGTAGTTCTAATTTTAACTTTTTGAGGAACTGCCAAGTTGTTTTCCTTTGAGTCTGTATCATTTTACATTCCCATCAACAGTGCACAAGGGTTCCTATTTCTCCACATCCTTGTCAACACTTGTTTGTTTCTGTTTTTTATGGTAGCCATCCTAATGGGCACGGGGTGGTATCTCACTGTAGTTTGGATTTGCCTTTCCCTCATGATTAGTGATATTTAGCTTTTAATGTGCTTTTTTGGCCATTCATATATCTTCTTTGGAGAAATGTCTATTCAGGTCTTTTGCTAATTTTTGAATTAGGATGGTTGTTTAAGGCTGTTGAGTTTTAAGGATTCACAATATATTCTGGATATATTTTAGGTATCTGATTTGAAAATGTTTTCTCCCACTCTGTAGGGTGCTTTTTTACTTTGTGGATAGCATTTTTTGATGCACAATATTTTTTAATTTTCATGAAGTTCAGTTTGTTACCTGTGCCTTTGGTGTCATATCCAAGGATCATTGCCAAATACAATGTCGTGAGGCTTTTCCCCTGATATTTTTTCTAAGAGTTTTATTACTGTAGGACTTATATTTCAAATTGTGTTCTGTCTAATTTCTACAATTTTATATATTTCCCAGTGTCATTTTATTACTGATTTCTAATTTCATCCCACTGTGGTCAGAAAAGATACTTCCTATTATATCTATCTTTTAAAATCTATTAAGACCTAATCTCTGCCCTAACATGTGATCTTAACCTAGGAAATGTCCCCTGTACACTTGAGAAGAATGTATATTCTATTGCTGGCTTGAGTGTTCTGCATGTGTCTATGAGATCTAGTCAGTTTATTTTGTTGTTTAGTTCTCTATTTCCTTATTTATCTTCTGTCTGGTTGTTCTATACATTATTTTGGATGGGGCATTGAAGTTTTTAACTATTATTGTAGAACTCTCCATCTTTCCCTTTAATTCTGTCAGTTTTAGCTTCACATATTTTGTTGGTCTGTTATTGGGTGAGTAAATGTAATTGTTACAGCTTCTTGCTGTATTGAGTCTTTTATGAATATACATCATCTTATAATCTTTTTTGATTTGAAGTCTGTCTTGTCTGAATTAGTATACCCCTGCTCTAGTTTGGTTACAGTTTGCATAGAAAATCTTTTTCCATCCTTTCACTCTCAACCTGTTTGTATCTTTGGATGTCAAGTGAGTCTCTTGAGCATTTAAGGGTTCCGCAGTGTTTTATTGTTGATTGATAGCTCATTTCTTTTTAGTGATGAATAACATTCCATTACCAGAACGTGTCCATTGTATGACAAAGAGGTGGGTAGAATTCTCTTTTATATATACTGTGCCCTGGGATTTGAATTCCATTCCTCTAAGTAAATCCCTGAGATTTAAGTTATACATTTCCTAAGTCTCAAAATTGACTTATGTTTGCAAACTCCACCTAAATTGCTTCATCATTTGATTGGATCAAATTATTTACTGCTTTGATACTATTCTTAATCCTTTTCAGATTTTTCTTATATGTCAGCACTGCAACACATGTATCAAAGTGATATCCTATCAGATTCTACATATCTCACAAAGCTTTTACTAAATTATTAAATGACGCTAAGGACATATGCCTAGCTATTTTATTTTTATTATTTTTAAAGGACTTTTTTTAATTTTTACAGAGAAACAGAGATAGTACAGTTTTATATTTTTACAGTTTTATATTTACAGAAAAACAGAGATGGTACAGAGATTTCCTTTATCAGATGTATCTTTTACAGATATTTTCTTTCAGACCTTTGGAATAAGGACTCAAAAACATTTGTGATGCAATCTGTGTTTAGGATCCCTCTAGATTGTTGCAATTGCCCATCTTAATGTTTTACAGTTGTTTTAAAATTATTTTAAAAGCTATTTGCCTTCATCAAGTCTTTCAAGGCATTCCAAACTTAGTTTTTTATGAAAAAATCTTCCTTTTTATACTTCTGGTTTGGAAGTTTATATAACATTTAATCAAATTTAAAAATTACAATAATATGAACCAATAGTACAACTGACTTCAAGTGATCATACATATTCACTGATGGAAGTAGCAGAGCACCTGTATACTGTCAGGGACTAGCTTACAAACTATGAGCATTTTTTAAGAGAAAATATAAAAATATTGACTTGAGAAGAAACAGAAAATCTGACTAGTCTTATAACAAATAAGGAAAATTAAATTAGTAATTAAAAATATTTTACAAAGAAATTCTTAATCTCTTTCATTTTATTTTATTATAGGTTCCCAGGTCTAGCTGACTTCATTGTTGAATTTTATAAAATATTTAGACAAAATAATCTCAATCTTTCAGAAAATATAGGAGGGGATACTTCCCAATATATTCTATGGGGTTAATATAACCATAATACCAACATTAGACAAAGACATCATAAGAAATAAAAACTACAGACCAGTATCACTCATCAATATAAATACAAATATTCTTAACAAATTATTAGCAAATTTGACTAAGCAAAATGTAGAAAGGCTAATACACTATGAGCTAGTGGGATTTAATCTAGGAATTCAGTTGGCTTAACATCTGAAAATCAATTAATTTAATACCATATTATAGGAATGAAGTACAAAAGCCACACTGGAATCTCAAAATACATAGAAAAAGCGTTTGATAAAATTCAACACCCATTCATAATAAAAACTCTTAACAAATTAACAATATAGGGGAACTTTGTTTACCTGATAAAGGGCATATATCAAAAATCCACAGCTACTACCATATTAATACTGAAAGATTTCAAAAATTCAGATTGAATAGGAGGAATAAAAGATTATTAGGGGATATTAAAGAGCTATTCTAAGATGTGATCTAATACATACAAAATCCTAATGAAGTCAAAAGAAAACTACTAGAACTAATAACCAAGTTTAGAAAGGTTGCAGGATACTAGACCAAAATAGGAAATAATTGTATTTCTACTTACTGGTAAAAAACTCTGAAAATAAGATTAAGAAAATTCCACTCACAGTAGCACCAAAGAGAATAAAATAGTTAATAAATTTAATGAAAAAATGCAAGTTTTGCATATATGGTCAATTAATGTATGATAAGGGAGCCATGAATATCCAATGGGGAAAAGACAGTCTCTTCACTAAATGGTGTTGGGAAAATTGGACAGCTACATGCAAGAGAATAAAACTGGATTATTGTCTAACTCCATATACAAAACTAAACTTGAAATGTATCAAAGACTTGAATGTAAGACATGAAACCATTAAACTCCTAGGAGAAAACATAGGCAAAGGACTCTTGAACATAAGAGTGAGCAAAATTTTTTCCTGGACAGATTTCCTTGGGCAAGAGAAATAAAATAAAAAATGAACAAATGGGACTACATCAAACTAAAAAGCTTCTGTACAGTAAAGGACAGTATCAACAGAACAAAAAGGCAACCTACAGTATAGGATAATATATTTGTAAATGATTTACCCAATAAGGGGTTAACATCCAAAATGTATAAAGAACTCATATGACTCAACACCAAAAAAAAAACCCAATTAAAAAATAGGCAGAGGACATGAACAGGCATTTTTCCAAAGAAGAAATATAGATGGTCAACAGGCACATGAAAAGTTGCTCTACATAGCTAATTACCAGGGAAATGCAAATCAAAACCACAATGAGGTATCACCTCACACCAGTTAGGAGAGCCACTAACCAAAAAGTAAGAAATAACAAGTGTTGGTGAAGATATGGAGAAAAGGGAGCCCTCCTACACTGTTGTTTGAAATGTAAATTGGTACAGCCACTGTGGAAAGCAGTGTGGAGGTTCCTCAAGACACTTAAAATAGAAATACCATATGCCCCAGTAACTGAACTTCTAGGAATTTACCCAAAGAGAACAATATACCTGATTTGAAAGATATATTCACTCTTATGTTTATTGCCACATTATTTACAATAACCAAGACATGGAAGCAACCAAAGCATCCATCAATAGATGAATGGATAAAGAAGAGGTGGTACGTATACACAATGTAATATTATTCAGCCAGAAAAAAGAAAGAATTCCTGCCCTTTGTGACAACATGGATGGACCTGGAAGGTATTATGCTCAAATAGGCTGGGCAAAGAAAGACAAATACCATATGATTTCACTTATTTGTGGAATCTAAAGGCAAAACAAAACAAAATGAACAAAATAGCAGTGGACTCAGAGACACTGAGAAGTGACTGGTGGTTACCATAGGGGAGTGGTTGGGGTAGGTGGGTGGGGAAGTTGAGGGGGATAAAGGAACACAAAAATCTCAATCATAATATAAGTTGGTCATGAGGATGGAAATGCAGCATAGAGAATATAACCAATGGTTCTGTAACATCTTTCTATGTAGGCAGATAGTAACTATACTAGTCAGGGTAGGATTTAATAATGTGGGTAATTGTTGAACCACTGTGTCGTATAACCGAAGCCAGTATAATATTGTGTATCAATAAAAATATAAGTTTTACAGACTGAAAAGTATGAGTCATTGCTGACAGAAATGAAAGAAGATCTAAATAAATGGAGAGATATTCTATGCTTCTGTGTTAGAAGACCCATAATTGTTAAGATGGGAATACTTCCTAAATTTATCTATATATTTAATGCGATCCTTATCTAAATCCTAACAGCTATTTTTATATAAATAACAAGCATATCTTAAAATTTATTTGGAAGAACAATGGACGTAGACTAGCCAAAATATCTTTGTAAAAGAACAAAATTGGAGGACTTAATTCAACTTGATTTCAAAAGTTATTATAAGCTGTAGCCTCCAGACAATTTGGTATTCTTATAAAGATAGGCATATAGATTGATGAAACAGGATTAAGGTACAGAAATAAATTGTTACATTTCATAGTCAATTGATTTTTGGAAAAGATACCAACATTTCAATGGAAAAAGGATAATCTTTTCAACAAATGGTGTTGAGACAATTGGCTATTCATATGCAAACAACAACAACAACCAAAGAAAATGTGTAGGCTTTTACTTCACACACTGAGAAAAATTGACTCAAAATATACCAAGGACTAAACGTAAAAATGTAAAAAATTTCTAGAAGAAAAAAGAAAATCTTTGTAATGTTGGTTAGGCAAAGGGTTCTCAGATGCAAAAATGAAAGAATCATTAAAGAATCATTTTGATCAATTGGATTATATTAGAATTAAAGCCTCCCGGTGAAAAACCAAAAATAAACAAATGGGACTACATCAAATTAAAAAGCTTTCACACAGTGAAAGAAACCATCAACAAAATGAACAGGAAACCTGTTGAATGAGAGAAGATATTTTACAAATGATATACTCAAGAATATCTAAATATATAAAGAACTCATACAACTTAACACCAAAAAAAAAAAATCTCATTAAAAAATAGGCAGAGGACCTGAAGAGACATTTTCCCAAAGAAGACATGCAGATGGCTAACAGACACATGAAAGGCACTCAACATCACTAGTCAGGGAAGTGCAAATCACAACCACAGTGAGATGTTAGGTCACACAGGTCAGAATGGCTAGTTAGCAAACGGGGCCACCAAGTGGAGAGTGTACTTAGAATGGGTGTTGAATTTTCTCAAAACTGTTAGAGGTGCTGGGAAAGGCTGAGAGTGTCTGATGAATGCTATATTTGGGAACAGCAATAGTTGGGAAAAGCAGATGGTATTGGTTGTGTGTGTGTGTGTGTGTGTGTGTGTGTGTGTGTGTGTGTGTGTGTGTGTCGCCTTATTACTCAGACAACCCTAACCTTCTGTAATCCCTATCATTAATCACTCTCAAGGGAAAAGGGGTGTTAGCCCCAGTTATCTGTCTACATATGTGTATGGTGGGGAGAGGAGTGGGAACATAGAGGTAGTTTGTATTTTAGATACATTGCATGGAACATAGAGAAAACAACTTCCTGCCTTGAAATCCAAATGTGGTTGTAAGCCCAGAACCTCTGTGTAGATGTATTATGTATCTAGAGACCAGGAAAGCAAAGCAAAGCAAAGCAAAACAACACAAAAACATAAAACAAAAAATCTAAACCAACCAAAAAATGCAGAAGCAAAACAAAAAAACCCCCCACATATTCATGTGACAGAAATCTAGAACCTATGAGGATGAACAAAAGATTCAGAGGGAAGAAGTTCCAGTTGTTTTTACTGAACATGATTTATTCTTCACAATAATCCTATTATTTTGCAAATGAGAAAACAGACTCGGACGTATAAATTAATGTATCCAGGATTGCACAGAAAGCAAATCAGAAACTTAGCCCAGGTTTCCTGAGTTCAAGTCCAGTGTTTCCATTCTAACAGGACCTCATATTTTTTGGCAACTAAGAGCTAGGAAAGAGAATTTCATGTCACATACCTACATACAATTTGGAGATGGTGCTGAGCCCTGGCAGGACACACAGTGGTGCTCTGATGGGGTGGGCCTTCTGAGATTCCTGATTTTGCTCACGGATAAGGAACTCTGTATTAAATGGGCAAGTCTCTCTGAGAGTCAGTTTCCTCTTGAAAAAATCTATTTTACATTTATTTATTTATTTTCTGTCCTCCTCACTAGAATGTTATCTCTGTGAGGTCAGGAAGTTTACCCCCCTCCCTTCCGACAGCACTGAACAGTGGCAGGCAGTAAATATTTCTCAAATATGTGAAATGAATGTCTATACTCTGTACTTGTCTCCGGTATTAGTTTCTTAGGGCTGCTGTAATTAAATTAAAGTGTCACAGACCAGGAGGCTTAGGACAATAGGAATTTATTGTCTCACAGTTCTGGAGGCTAGATTTCCAAGATCAAGGTGTTCGTAGCCTTGACTTCACAGGGCAGTGAACAAGAATCTGCTCCGTTTCTCTTTCCTAGTTTCTGGTGGTCTGATGGCAATGTTTGGCACTCCTTGGCCTCTGCTGCGTCCCTCTGGTCTCCGCCTTCTGCTGCACAAGGTGTTCTCCTTGTGGGTGAGTTTTGCCCCTTTCTATAAGGACCAGTTGTATTGGGCTAGGGGCCTACTTTATTGCAGTAAGACTTCTTCTTAACTAATTACATTTTAAAGACCCTATTTCCAAGAAAAGTCACATTCTGAGGTAATTGAGATTAAGAATTCAACATATGATTTTTTTTTTTTGGTGGGGAACACAATTTAACCCAAAATATCATCCAAACACACTATTAAATAAAATACAGTCCTTGTCCTTGAAGAGCTTATACATTTCCAAAATATGACCTAAGAACATGCTCATAGGTTTTTAAGCAACAAATGGGCTTCTTTGCACAATAAATTAAGGAGCTTTTGATTTGCCATTTAAGGACCTTTCTTTATTTCAGGATTTCTCAAGGCTTTAGAATGTGAATGAATATTGTATGACACCCTTTTCATGGGGAATCTCATATGATTGTTTTTCTGTAATATCAATTTTGGGAAATGCTGGCAGAGTACAAGAACACTGCTTTGAGAATTAGAAAGTTGATTTTGGAAAATATTCGATGTTAACCCCTCAGCTTCTTTATTTATAAAATGCACCCAATCATCCAATCATCGACAGAAACATCTTGTTGAGGGCTGGTCCAAGGATCAAATCAGATCAGGTTTGTAAAAGTGTTTAAAATTAGTAAAGGAGTATAGCTATTTAAGGCATTGAACTTAAATCCTAATGAGGAATGTATCGTTTGAATCAGGTGGAAAAAGATATTAGTTTTAGCACCTGGATTTAGAAATTGGTATAGCAAGAAGTTAAAAGACATCTTTTAATTGATAGTTTAGAGAAAAAGTCTAGCTTTTTACTCACTACCTCTTTACTCACCTGCTTGCTGTATTTTGCTTCCTTGTGCAAGGGCTGAAATGACTATTACGTTGGCTCCATGACCTCACATTCGGCCACTCACCCAGCCATTGTAGCCAGTTTGGTAAAGGACTCTTGACTTCTGAGCTGAGGGACAGGACACAAAGGGGAGGGAGAGTCAAATGTCCTGAGTTGTGGAGAGTGACATCTTATTTTTCTCAAAACTGTTTCTAACCTGCCATTCTTTTCCACTTACTTCCCAGGAAGTAGCTGAGCATGTGTGAAGATAACCTAGCTATCTAGGAGCTTACCGAAAATTGATCCGAGTGTTATTATCTCTCACCATGAGTGAAATAAACATGTGTGTATGTGTTTTTCCAGTTGCCTGAGGGGGAACACAGAGTTTGGAACCAGATTGTTCTCTAGGTTTGAGAGAAAGCAAGTGGCAGATTAGGAAGTGAAATTTTTAGAAGAGGCATTGTTGGGTTGAAAATGAAAAGCACGCATGGGAGTCCTTGTCCTTAACAAAGGAGAAATGCATCTAATTCAAACTGATACAGTTTTGGTAATAATCATGGTTATGAAAACGGGTGCACTTTATACTCTTCGAGAGAAAGCAGCGTGACAACAGCTGTTCAGGTCACAACAGTAAGCCTCTTCATGGCAGCTGAAAATGGGAGAGTCAGCCTATGTTTGTAAGCAACTTATTTCAGCCTGAGACTATCCGTTGAAGCTAAACAACATGATGGGATGCTAAGATTTGGTAAACATGCTGATATGTGCTTGTACGGGGAAACAATGCGATGAAAGTGTGGCACAAATGGTTAGAGAAGTGGAACCAGATGCTTTTCTTTAGTACAGTTATTAGGCATAGATTGTATCTAGATAATGAGACAATAGCGTTAACCCCATGTATGGACAGTAACAGAAATCTGAAGTTCTATTCACTGAGCTGTTCTCCATGATTACCAGAGTGTTGATTTGGGGAATATCCACAAGGTGCAAATACATTTGAAGAAAGAAAATTGATGCTTAGATTCCTTCCATACTTTGGCAATATAGAAGACTAATTTGTATTATTTGACCTACTTTCTGAAGAGGAGAAAGCACTTTTCTCTCAATGCTCAATCCATTTATATTTGAATTTGATGTAGCCCGGAGTAATATTTCTAGTAACCATTGGAAACACAACTCCTGTTTTTAGAAGCTCACCTGCTGTTAAGCATATCTTGCTCAAGGTTCATAAAATATCTGCCCATTTTCCTTAATCCACAGCAGTTGGCTTATAAAAATAGACCAGTTAAAGTTCTATTTCTGGCTAAAATGTGAGCAAGTAAAATAATGCATGACAAACAATTCCTTTCAATAGGATGGAAATACAAAGGATTGTTTTTTTTATTCAATAACTTTTTAGTAAATATATATTGAACCTCAACTATGTGCCAGATACTTTGAAAACCCTTTCCTTACTTAATTTTAGGGAACTCTCCTAACTAATATATTAATGCATTTTTAATAATGACCAGTATGCACACTGCAGAATATTCAGGTTGAGCCATATGGAACGGCCATATTTGGCCACTTTTTACTTTTAATGGAACTGTTCCATAAGTTTTCACTCACACACACACATATACACTTCTGTGAAACAAAACTTCTTCGCAATTATAGCCGTGGTTTTGTTATATACTATGTTCATTGCTTATTTCTATTAGTTTCCTAATTACATAGAATATGGCTGAGTTCTCTGTTGCTACGTAGGAAACAACTGCAGAACCTCAGTGGCACACAACAATACACACCTGCTTATGCTCCACATCCTCTGGTCTGCTTCATGTATCTTGGTCTCCTTGGTCTGGCAGACTCCCAACACGCCCTTGTGGCAGTGTTAAATGTGTAAGGGGGCAGGCAAGCATGCAAGGTTCTTACAGCCTAGATGGGGCACAATGTCACTTCCAACAGCCCATTCCATTGGGCAAAGTAAGTAAATAAAGGCTTACCTACAGGGAGGAGGTGAGGAATTCATGTCAATAATGCAACCTACACAATGGCCTAGCCCTAGAAAGCAACACGTTGTTTCTGTATGTCACTGAAGGTTGCTAGGAAAGGACTTCCCTGTAAGGAGAGGGAATCGTCATCACCATTATCATCCCAAACACAGATCATGTTTCTTTATGCCAGGCCCTCTTCTAAAAGCTTTATGTCTAATTTTTGTGACAACTCTGTGACGTCATCACGGCTAGTACCCCCTACTTGCAGCTAAGGAAACTGAGGCAAATGGAAGTTGGTAAAAATCCTCATGGTTTTCCAGGACACCCAGAATATCTGGATGAGGTTCAGACCACACTGCTCTGGCACAGTGGGAGGATGCGGTATGTTTAAGAGATTTTAACTTCTTGTCGGGCCACTCAGTTGCCCACTAAGTCAGAGAGAGGAGGAAAAACTCCCCTGCGGGGTGACTGCAGCACACTGGTAGTGTTCTGTTGGTTTCCTCCCCCAACTCAGTGGCCTCGCCAACAGGCCTTGTTCTAGAATGTTTGGTCCACTTTTCTGCCTTGGCAGGAGGGAGTCAGGGCTGTCATTCACCATTGTTCTTTTCTTTCTTAGTGAAGGTTTTGTGCATCCAGTACATTTCTCCTTTCAGCACACTGGTAGGATTCTACTTAAACATCTTGTCAAAAGACTTTATATACCTTTACATCCAATAAATCAGTACACTCACTGGTACTTTATGCAATACTGAGTTTCCCTCTGGCTGCAGGAGTATCTAGGCCCAGAGAGAACTAGGGCCAGGGTGGAGTAGGAAAAAAACAAGGTTCCTGAAGGATTCATTTCCATTTAGAATTTAGGAAAGAAAGCACAAGGCTAAGTCTAGTTCAGTGTGAAAAATTACTCTTGGTACCTTATTTTTTTATTATTTATTTATATATTTTTATTAAGATGTCACTGATGTACACTCTTATGAAGGTTTCACATGAAAAACAGTGTGGTTACTACATACACCCATATTACTGAGTTACCACCCGTACCCCATTGCAGTCACTCTCCATAAGCATAGCAAGATGCTACAGAGCCCCTATTTGTCTTCTCTGAGCTACACTGTCTTCCCTGTAACCCCACACACAGGATGTGCACCAATCATGATACCCACAATCCCCTTCTCCCTCCCTCCCCACCCACCCTCCCCAACCCCTCCCCTTTGGTAACCACTAGTCCCTTCTTGGAGTTTGTGAGTCTGCTGCTACTTTGTTCCTTCAGTTTTGCTTTGTTGTTATACTCCACAGATGAGTGAAATCATTTGATACTTGTCTTTCTCTGCCTGGCTTATTTCACTGAGCATAATACCCTCTAGCTCCATCCATGTTGTTGCAAATGGTAGGATTTGTTTCTTTCTTATGGCTGAATAGTATTCCATTGTGTGTATGTACAATCTCTTCTTTAACCATTCTTCTACTGATGGACACTTATGTTGGTTCCATGTCTTGGCTATTGTAAATAGTGCTGCAATAAACATAGGGGTGCATATGTCTTTTTGAATCTGAGAACTTGTTTTCTTTGGGTAAATTCCTAGGAGTGGAATTCCTGGGTCAAATGGTATTTCTATTTTTAGTTTTGTGAGGAACCTCCATATTGCTTTCCACAATGGTTGAACTAGCTTACGTTTCCACCAGCAGTGTAGGAGGGTACCCCGTTCTCCGCATCCTCACTAGCATTTGTTGTTCTTAGTCTTTTCGATGGTGGCCATCCTAACTAATGTGAGGTGGTATCTCATTGTGGTTTTAATTTGCATTTCCCTGATGATTAGTGATGTGGAGCATGTTGGCCATCTGAATTTCTTCTTTGGAGAATTGTCTGTTCATATCATCCGCCCATTTTTTAATCGGGTTATTTGCTTTTTGGGTGTTGAGGCATGTGAGTTCTTTATATATTTTGGATGTTAACCCCTTGTCGCACATGTCATTTACAAATATATTCTCCCATACTGTAGGGTGCCTTTTTGTTCTGCTGATGGTGTCCTTTGCTCTACAGAAGGTTTTTAACTTGATGTAGTCCCACTTGTTCATTTTTGCTTTTGTTTCCCTTGCCCGGGGAGATGCATTCAGGAAAAAGCTGCTCATGTTCTTGGTACCTTATTTAAAAAAAAAAATCAAAGCTTCAAAAGAATATGTGATAATATATACATTCACATAATTTTTGCTGTGTCCTCATATATCATTAATTCTTACAGAACTTAAAAGAATCCTTGAATTTAATTTTTTAGATGTGCTTCCCCAACTTTTTAATTCAATTTCTCCCCCAAATCCTTTGTATTAAAAGATTTTTGCTGCTTATATTAAATTTAGCTTTCGTCCAGGTTATTTTCATTTCTAGGAATTTAAGAATTATTTATACAGTCAGGAATTGGCAAAATGCTTCCTAATGTGTTCAACAGTCACATTGTCGTGGACGCCTGCGTGCCAGGTGCTGGACTGACTGCCGGAGCTCCTGAGTAAACGGGGATCGGGGCTCCTTAGGTCAGTGTATTGCTTTGAGACTGATTTGGAAATCTGGCCTTGATGTTCCCACCATTTGCAGGGTGGATGACACAGGCTCCACTAGGGAAGGAATGCTGTGTGACCTTTTAGCATAGTGACCAAGTGCAGCTCTTTTTGGGCTCTTCCCAAACCATCAGCAAAGTGGCATTTGCTAGGAATGTTTAAGTGCGTTTAATAATGCTATCTCTTTGAGGAGTCATTCCTGCTAGAAATTTTTTGGCTTTTCAGCTTTAATTGCAGTGATGTTTATTTAGAGGATTACAAGCTAGTGTTTCGCTAGGGAGTGGCGGCGCTGTTTGTCTCTTTCTTCAGCACACACCTAGCACACACAGGTCTTGGCCAGCAGAAGGAGCAAGACAAAAGCTGTGTGAGGCCAGGGTACAGCCTAGTCTTCTACTCAGCATTGATTGCTTTGGCAAAACATCCTCTTATTTCTCTATTAAATATTCAGTAACCTCCTATTATGGGCCAGGCACTGTGCTGGACAGTAGAGATAAAACATGGAATGAGAGAAGCGTGACCTCTAATGTCCTGGACTTTTGAATGGACAGCGATGATCAGTAATGACCTGCAAATAAACTGACACATAAATAAAATGACTTCAGATTGTGATCTGTGTCAAAAAGAAGCCAAGGTGGTGGAGATGGGGACTAACTGGCAGGGAGAGAATTGAGGGATCTCACTTGCTCTTCGTGCTTCTTCCTCAGGGACCTGTGAACAAGGCCCCCTTCCTCTATGCTTAGATCAGAAACCATCTAAAAGAGTTGCTTGCAAAAAAGATGTACAAAATGATGGTGCATGCACAACGAGGTTCTCTGGAGAACCTGCCATTCTGCTGTCTGGCTCCCAGGGCCTTGGCTTTCCTGAGTGCTGGGGCCCTGTTGAGCTGACTTATGGTACAGGGACAGTGCCTTCTTGGAAATGTTTCTGAAGGTTCAATTACTAAAAGAAAACTGACTCTCTACTGGAATGTGTTATGTTTTTTAGCATTTAATATGAGTTGTATGTGCTCCACACGGAACAAGTTTTACACAGAGGCACTCCTCTACTGATCATATAAAAACATAGAATTAACATGACTAATAATTCCTTCCTCTCAGAAGGATTATGAGCAACTTGGTTTCAGTTAACTAGCAGGATACAAAACTCATAAAAGATATTTTAAAGTATTTGTTTGTTGAGTGCTTTTACATGCAAAGAACTCAAAGAGCTAAACAAACACAGTGTAGCCCGGATACACCATTGCTGGATGAGCTACTAATAAACTTATTTAAAACAAATTCCTGAGCTATTTCTTAACACAAGGAGTGTGTGTGCACACACCAGCTGTTTTTCAGTAATATCTGTATTATCTACAAAAGCAGAAAAATTCAAGACCATTTTTAAAACATAGCTGATTTTGTGACGTCTGTCTTCTGGAGAGTGGGTTCAGCATTTTCCTTATTGGGAGCCACCGACCTTTGCAGATGGCTGGGCACATGCTGCGTTGCCCACTGGGGGTGTTCTCTGGTGTGAGGCCACGCTGATGTGACAGCGCGGGGATTGATCAGGCAACGGGACCCACCTGTGGACCAACACCCGCCAGTTCCTTGCCTGAACATAAGGCTGGAAGTGGATGCCTTATGGTACCTACCGGCCTAGGGTCTAAACAAGCAGGAGGAAAAGCTTGGCACTTTTTCTAAATATGAGGTGGGTCTCCAGCCCATAAAGAAAGCCCCATGACTTTCTGTACCTTCCTCCAAGATGGCCGTTGGCAGCATGCGTCTCTTGCTATATATAGAAACACTGGCTTTTCAACATCTAGGAAAAAGAGCAGGATGGAAATGGGAGACTCGAGTAAATATCCTGACAATGATTTTCATTTCCTCCCTTCCTTCTTTTTTTCCTCCCTCCCTTCTTCTCATCCTCTCTCCCCTTTTTTCTTCCTTTCTGTATGTTTGCCAAAGTATGCCTTACCTCTCTGCTCTGGTCGTCCCTTGGGAATGAGCTAGCCTCTCAGTGGTAAGATATTTCCTGGCAAATTGGATTTAACATCTTGCTCTGATTTTGTTGCCACACCAACAAAGCGATGTACTCACTTTCTGTCCTTGGAAGGATGAACAGCAGGTCCCAGCATCCAGGCTGACAGATGTCAATACCCCAGCCAGAATCTCAGCTTAATGCGACTCCCCCCAAAAACTGGGACCAAGTCCAGGATAAACTTTTAGTTCCTTTGGAATTCGGGGGATATTTGGATGTCTGTAATTGAACAGATGGTGAGGGCTGGCTTTTGACATTTTTTTTGTTCCTTGAGTGGGTTATCAAATAGTAAAACCCTTCACTGTAATTTCAAAGGTGAACCCTTCTTCCTTTCCCTCATCACACACAAACTCCAAGAAATTATAGGGATAACATGGTTAATAGTGTTTCTCAAACTTTAATGTGCACACGGACCCCTCGGGTGAAGATTCCACTCCAGCAGGTCTTGGTGAGGCCCAGGATTCTGTGTTTCTAACAAGCCCCCGGGTAACACTGATGCCACTGCTCCGGTGCCTGACACGCTTTGGAAAACAAGGGGCTGTTGTGTTTGAATACCTGTGCTTTAGAACGGACTCCAGAGCACAGATTCCTATTTCATAAAAGTGTTTTCTCTTGCCAGATCCAACTTGGAAATGTGGCTCTGAGTGATGCTGAGTGGAATATCTATAGTGAAACTCTGAAAATTAGCTTGAAAGATGACCTACTGAATATCAATGGGTGGTCTGCCCACAACCAAAGACTTCTTACAGGCTGAGTTGTTCATGCCTTTGTAAACCTTTTTTCTTTGACATGACAAAAGCACGGAGAACCACAAGGAAAATTTAACGACCGTAAAATCAATAACGCGGATCATCCCAGTTAACAGGATACCCACAGCTGAGATCATGAGATGCTTCTTGTTCCTGCCTGTGACTCTGTGAACCTGACCAGCCAAATGACTTCCTTCTCCCTCGGTTCCTACAGCCACACACTGTGAGAGGACAGCTCTCTTCCAACACAGCTTGCAGGATTGATGAGGTAGGTTCTTTACTGAGATTATACAATCCAATATGGGGTTTACAATTTGTGTACTATGTATTTCATTCAGATGGATCTAGGCAAATGTGTAAAAAATACAATTTTGAATAAACGTTTACTATGTGCCAGATAGTCCAAACACTTACCGTGTAGTAATATATTTAATCCCTTGACCAATTCTATTAGGAAGGCATTATAATTATCCCATTTTATGGACAGATAAATAAAGGTACCGAGAGGACCAATGATTTCATCCTGTGTCAAATCAAGCACGTGGATGTTTTATGGTAAGAGGTTGCAAGTAGAGGGCCCACAGATACACTTGTTTGGATGACCTGAAGAAGGTTTTAAAGTTGAATTAGTTGTCAACAGTTGTCCTCCTTCTTTCGGAAAAGCCAGAGTATGCGGCAGCTTTACGGTTACCTTCCTGTGGGCACAGAACACCGACTCTGCCCTTAGGAAGGCTGAGAGGGCTCCAGCTCCTCACGTTCTCACCTGGCCCATCCCACTTAGGGTTATTATTTCCTAGTTCCAGTGACCATTTGAGTTTGAAATCTATGTGCACACTGCCACCATCAAGGATCTTTATTGACTAAGAGTCTCTACCCTTAGCTAGTATTTTGTTGAACCTTCAGAGGGTGGAAGTCACTGTGCTGGACTCCACAGGGCCTGGGTACTAAAGACACATGGCTCAGCCCTCCCAATTTCTTTCTGCTGTGATCACAGACAGAAATATTTTCAGAGTTTTAGAAGTACAAGATGTCCTGTAATGTATCTTCAAGGAAAATGGTTCAGTAAGATGGGTGTGTTTGTGAGTGTGACCCCACACTGCAGTAGCAGGAGTATGGATTCCATTGTGCCCCACCTTCCCTCACCTTTTCTTCTCCTCAGATTTGCCATTTTGCTTTTTACAATAATTCATTCAGTAAGATGCAGAAGGAGCTGAGTGTCCGTCTCCAGAAAGGGGATTAATTTCAAAGGTTTGTACTATAAAAGCCCTCGTAATAGATGTATTTAGAGAAAGTGAGTGAGATATATGGGCTGTCTTACTTTTAGATGTTTTACCTTTTAGAAAAGAATTGGGTTATGTTCTTAAAGGATTACTTGAATAAAGGTATTTTTGAAGTCAATTTGGGCATAACAGACTCTTTACCTTCCACGGTCTGGGTCATCAAAGACATGGTTCTTTCAGAGAGAATTTCCAGGACCTGGGGACAGTCGGATGGGAGTGTGTATGCCTGTGACTGTGTGAAGGGACATGTGTTCTGAGGAGATGGGGCCTGATCAAAGGAAAACTGCATTTTCTGGCCTGGGTGAGCAGGAAGGGGTAGAGGGTATATGGATAAGGCAGGTGAACATGCTTTTAATTAGCCTGAAACACTAGCTGGCATAGATTTCTTCTGCTTCCAAGCAGTCATGCAAGGAAGGGTGGGTGCTTAGGAGAGAGCTCATTATTATTCCTGAGACATTCTAGAGTCCTTGTCCTCCAAGGAAGTGGTACCTGCTATAAATCTCTGTGTTCTTGGATTTCTGTAATCCCCTAGTAAAGCCCACCTGTTCCCTACTCTGCAACAGTTTTGCAGGATGTGTTTTTGAGCTGTCTGTTTCCAAGAAGTGTCAGGGCCTCTGCCAGCCCACCCAGCTGCAAGGGCAGCAGAGGGTCCATGCTGGACCTGCCTGGACACTATTAGCTGAGGCAGTGGCAGACAGAACCAGAAGTAAAGAGGAGGGAGAAAGAAGAGAGTGGGTTGTTGCTAAGGGTAAGGTTGAGGGGAGATTTTAAGGGGGTTCAGAGCTGAGGAGGGAAGCAAGAAACGATGTGGCAAAGTGGAACCAGTCAACAAGTGCTTGTGAAGTGTGATGGAGAAAGGAGTATAGTTATACTGGAGAACTTTCCTCATCTCTCACTAAGGGATGGGCATGGCTTTAAGTACTACAAGGCACTGATATTGCCACTTAAGGAGGAGAAGCAGAAACCCAGAAAGGCTAGAGAATGTGCCTGATGTCACACAGGCAGTACGTGGCAGAGCAAGGACCCAGGCAGTCTGATTCTACTCTTAAAACCAGGGGGGCTATGAACCAGAGGGGAAGGAAAGAAACAAGGCTGAGAGGAACTGGTTAGATGAGGGCAAAGTGAGAGGCCAGTGAAGTGCTGTCCACCCTGTTCAGTCGCATCCCAGATGAAGTCCCCCTAAGACTTGAAATGAGGGAACCGAGGCATCTGCTTTTGCTGCACCACTTGTAAAGGTGGCTCTGAGCATCGGTTTCCTTATCTATAAACTATGTGTGATAAGTCAAGTAAGTACTCGGCAGGATGAAATGAAATAAGGTAAGCAGGATGCACTTTGGGCACTACTGAATGCTTTGCATGTGGTGGGACTCTAGGTGTTGGGCAATTTCCATGAACAGAATGAGTAGAAAGCATAATTTGACCATTGCTCCTGTGTGCATGGTGAGCCACTTTCCCATGACACATTTTCCTGGCTGTTGTGCCTACGTCCCTATTGCTGGGTAGAGCTGTCATCTTTGTTATCTGGCTCTCACTGCTCTGTTGACTTTTCCAAGGGTCTGAAAGAGCAGCACCTTTTCTTCCTTGTGCAGGATCAGTGATCTCATCCTCCTGAGCCTGTCTTATGACTGCCCTGTTAGTTTTTGCCATTGCTAAGCAGTGTCAGGGGCAGACTCACTGCTGTGAACCCAGCAGCCCTCCGGCTCCCAATGACCACACTTTTCTGTCTTGCCATAGCAGGGTCATTTGCTCAAAGTCGAACAGAACTGATTCTTCTATTTTCTTTACAGTGACTGATAACATCCCAGAGATCACCAGTCCCTGTTGTCAAGGCACTGGTGCTGTTTAAAGGATGCTTTTTAATTCGCCAAAGTGGGTAGAGGAGACAAGGTATGCACAGCCGGGAGGAGAGAGGCAGCTACAGTACCACCTTGTTTCCCATCTCACCTGTACACAGGTTATCCCAATGCGTCATCGCCTCTGTGCAGGTACAGTGCAGGTACCTCACCAGCGTAGGCATGGCAGTGACACGGGCCAGGCTTAATGCCTCGGGTTTCCGCTTTCTGGGACCTGCTCTGCAATTCACTCCCCCTTCTACTCTTGTTTTATTCTCTGCAGGCTGTTAATTAATTCTTACTTGAAATGTCAGTGCTCCTAGCAATGCTTGATTTTTAATAGAAAAACAGTGAAGAAAGAAAAGCCCTTAGGACCCCAAAGGACACGTCTTTCTGGAGGTAGAATTTCAGGTTTTGGCACAAGAATTCCTATTTCCTGAAATCCCCAATTCTGTGTCTTTCTCTGGTTGGCTCTCTGTGCTGAGTATTCTTCCTCCTGATTATCAACTGCCTCGTCACCTTTCTTCATTAAGGTCTCTGTTCAAATGTCACCTCCCCAGAAAAGCTCTTCTCCTTATGTAGGTCTATCATCCTCTGCCAACCCTGATCTTACCTTAAATTTTTTCCATAACACTTATCACTACTTGGCACTATATTCTGTAGTGTTAATTATCTGTCTAACTAAAATAGAATGCAAGTTATGTGAGCTCACAGACATGGTCTGCTTCAGTTATCACAGTATTTAGGGAATTATTGTGTCCCCTAAGATTGTATCTTATTAGGATCTCTAAGATTTAAAAAAATTCAAGTGAGTCATTGGCAAAAGTTTATCTAGTACTTCTTAATTTTTTTAGATATGGTATATCTTCATATTCCCATATGATATATGTGTATCTTTGGCATTTTGCTTTCATTCATTCATTGTTAATTCAATAACAATTTTAACATCCACTAAGTTGCAGTCGCTAGGCTGGTGCTGACAGTAGAAAGAAAATAAGACAGTCTCAGCCTCCAAGCTGCTCTCAGTCTAGTTGTGAGGGCATATGAGTAAAAGACAAAAACAATTGAATTTGCGGATTGGCCAGACCATATACATTCCGTGGTACTTCCGTCCAGTGATAAAGATGGGTGAGCGTTAGCCCGGAGACCTGGGGGCTGGGGATATTTCTCCAGACAGAGGAGATGAGCATGTTCAAGATCAGGAAGGTGTAGGAGTTCACTGAGGGGCAAGGAGTTGATGATGCCCCCGCTGGATGACATGGGCAAATGCTGCGTGAGAGAAAGCTGAAGACAGGTGAAAATGCAGTGGGAAGTTATGAAAAGTTATGAATGCCATTTTCAAGCATTTGAGCTTTTTCCTCAAAGAAAACAAAGAATTTTTAACAAGGTTGAGATGTACTAGATATGTGTTGATTTGCCAACCGGCCTCCTCTCAGATTTTCTTTTACACCCAGAACTGGCCACTGTCAACAATAGGTGAGCAGAGCAGGTGTGGAAAAAAATTTTGTCTATTTACATTAAAAATGACCAGAGTTATGAGAGATAAAAGAGTTGTATCAATTCTCTGGTTTGGCATATCTTTTTTAAACCTTTTTAAGTGGAAAATTTCAAACATAAGCAAAATAAGCAAGTGATATAATTAACCCCCATGAACTCATCTTCCAGATTCAACACTTGTCAATATTGTGTCATTCTTGTTTCATGTGTACCTCTACCCACTTCAACCCTAGCCAGGAAAAAGTAAGAGGTTTAAAAGGTGAAATCAGATGCAGTCATAAACAAAGGACATGAAGAGTGAGGAAAGGAAACAAAGGACATGAAGAGTGAGGAAAGGATATAATTAAGAGCTCTGTCTGAAGGATGGGTCTCAGGCAAGCTCAGACTGAAAGAGGTTAGAAGGGTTAAATGCGTAAGTGGAAGGAACAGAGCGGTGGGAAGGTAAGCTTCTTGAAAGTAGGGACTCTGACCCATCTGTCTTTGAGTTGCCTGTAATCGACACAGTACAGCATGTGGTGGGCATGGAACAAGCATTTGTGCAACTAAATTGAGCTCAATTCCAGTGGGCCCTGTTTTCTTCAAGTCAAGGCTTGTTCACTGATGGGAGTGAGATGGACATAGAGTAAGGAATAGAGATGGGGGTCAAGCTGTGGACTAGCTTTAGTGGTGCATGGAGTAGATGCCATTGACCCACACATGAAGATGCTTCTTTTTATGTGCCCTGTAAATTATGTGCAATATTAAGAGAGGATGTGTTTTTTGTCAGTTTTTTAAAGGAAAAGAATAGAATGATTCAGAAGTCTGTGTGTTCTCTTTTACAGACACACCCTTAGAGGAGGACTCTTGGGGCTCAAAAAGGTTGTAGAGGAGATTTTGGATTTTAATTTTCTTCTCTGTTTTTCTTTTCTTTTCCTTTATTTTGTGTATCTTATATATTTTATGAATGCAGCTGGTCTTCTCTAGTCTAACAGAAGTACCTTTACTCAAAGTTTTCTGAAATACCCAAGACTGAAACTTAGTGAGTTAGAAATGTAATCTATATGCCACCTCTCTTCCAGAGAATGGAATATAGGAAATAATATAGAGCAACAGATTTGACTTGAAACATAAAATGTGACTGCATAGAGCAAGCGCAACACACTCAGTTCTACAACTACAGAGACTACCTTTAATGACCTTCCTCTCGATAAAGCAGCAGATTGGCTAAAATGTGTGCTTCGGGCTGTATATTTATAATTATTCATCTAAAATGTCTTGAAATGCAGTAACCACTTAAATATATTAATCTGAACATCTAGCATGATGTATAGATGTTCCTTATTGGGCACTGTCATTTGCTAGAAAAGAAATGAGGGGAAATAAGGTCATTAGATTTTTAAAGGCTGTTTTGCAAGTGTTTCCATCACCATCCTTCTGCCAAATTTAAAATCGTTAGGACTCAAATTTTTACCACACACAATGGTTCCTATCCTTGCGTGCTGGCAATTTTTATGGTCATGTGGTATCCCCACCCTCCCTTCCTTCCTATTTTCTGTGAATGTTGAAATTTTTAATATGCCTCAGTTTGTCTTTTAACACTGGGAAAGAGGCAAAAACGGTAGTGAAGTCACTCAAAACCATGAGAAGACTAGGTGAAACAGTCATTTATTCAGCCTGGAGCAGGAAAGCTGATGAAGAATCTGGTAGCTCCCTGCTAATACTCAAATGGCTATGATCTGAGGAGATCAGATTTGTTTTGAGCAAATCCAAAAGTGAGGGCAAGGACAGAGATGTCAAAAAAAGGCCATGTTTGGGCTCAACATCAGGAAATCTTTTGACCAAGGCTACTTAAAATGATCCATGTTCTCACTGGGGGGAAGCTTGTCAGAGATACTGTCAAGGCGTCTCAAGGCCTTGAATGAGGATGAGCAACAGAGGAACAGACCGAGGACTGATGAGATTACTGGTCAGCATAAAATGTAGACATCCATTAGTTAAACTTCTCATAGAAAGCAGAAAGCTCACATTTACTTTCTCAATATTTCCAAAATATTGAAGTCATTAGTTGTATCTTGGAGTTGTTGGCTTTGTGTTGTTGATTCAGTGTGAGTGACGGACCAAGTCAGTGCCAAAACATTTAGTTTCTGCTCTGCTAGTTTAATGCATTTATTGTAATATTTGTGCTTAAAAAGACAGCTTAACAACTATGCAATGTCTTTGGGTAATGGGATGTCTGAAGATGTGGAACTTTAAAATACATATATGTATTTAGTAAGAGATGCTATCATAAAAGTTCCTAGAGAGCAGGAGGTTAAGGACACACTAGAGAAGATCTTTCTGTTTGAGTGGCTCCTTCTGGTGATGTAGATGTGAGGTGAGGATCCCACCACTGACTGTTTTGGATGTTTTATTTCCTGTTCCCATTTTATAAGTTGCAGGGGAGGAGATGGACAAATTTGCTAAAGGGTCAAAGAGCCTTCCCAGGACATGGTGCTCTAGCTTTTGAGTATTTTCCTTTGTGATTGAAAGTTACTAATCCTGGTCTGATGTACTGGTGTGCCCCCACCTACACCAGCCCTGCAGTGAAGCTGATTGAAAGTAAAGTTACATTCTGAAACTTGAATGGGTAGTGCAGGCCTTCAAGAAGTTCTAAAGACTTAGCTCTTAGCACCATTATCACAGCATATGGCTGACTGAGCATTCCTGGCATCAGGAAGAGGTGTGTGTGTGTGATACAGAAAAAGGCATAAATAGCATCCTTTACTTACCTTCGTCCCCTGCAGCCCTGAGGGTGATATGCTGGTGTCAAACACCTTGTGCATGCGTTTATCCTGTGACAGCACGAGGGCTATGTGGACAGCAGCTGGAAAGGATGGTTTCATCATCTGCAGCCAGTTCCCATTGACATCAGGGTCAGCTGCTTTGTAGCAATACATACTAAACAGTGATATGTGTATGTGTATCCATTGTCAAACTAGATATATCCAGTACATTTCCAAAACAGATTTCTTAGGTCAACTTGAGGACTTATCAAAAAAGCCTTTTTGTGATTTTCTGAATAAGTACCTGCATGTTTCTTGCCAAAGGTGGTGGTTTCTGTGTAGCTTGTGCCTGAGTCGCTAACGTGCTATGGGATCCCGTGATTTTTGTCAAAGGCAGCAGGCAAACACAATCAGGAATGATGCCTATCAGCGGGCTGATGGGACCTTCTTGATGTCAGGGTTCTTGTTCATGGAGCCGAAGAATGAACTTTGCCAACAGTCATGGTAGGAGAGTAAGGTACAGGCTTTTATTTAGAGATAAGAGTGAAAGGACAGAGCTCTCGGCTTACACCAGGAAGGGACAAGAGAGTCCCGGGATGGTAGGTTGTCTAGGGGTTTTTATAGGCTGTTGAGAGACAAAGGGCTAAGGATGTACACCTGTTAAGTGGTTTCAAACACTTTTGAAGAAACACTAAGTTTCTTTTTAGTCTTCCTGGTTATTTACAAGAACTTCACTGATCTGATTTCCTCCCAGGATAGCAGCTTCCTGGTCTGGGAGCATATCACTCAAGGCTGCCTGCTTTGCTCCAAAGGTGGGCTGAGTCATTGTTTTACTTTTTAACTAATTGGATTTCAAGATGGAATCCTTCCTGCCTTATGTTGTTTTGGGCTTGCAATAGTTTTGGGCTTGTTTGCTACATTGCCCAGGTTGCAACAAATCATTTGTTTAGGGCTGGAGGAAGGAAGGCAGTGCTTGGGTAAAGTTAGAAAAATAAGTTGGGCTCCCTAGCAGGCCAAAGCAAATCTCGCAATGGTTATCTTGTTTTTTTCCAGAGGCCCTCACCCTACTCTAAGCCCATGGTCCCTGTCTCATTCTGACGTCTTTTCTCCGAATCACTAATAACCAGGACTGACCCTCTTCATTTGAATAAACACCTCTGGGTTTCACAGACTTACTATGCAAAGGGAGTAAGACACTAATGAGAAAAGAAAGACATTCTCCAGATAAGTGGGAGAGGCTCAGAGTAGATGAAAGCTAAAAGGGACGTAACCTTTCTTCTTTCATGATCTGGAGTATGTCATATCATTGGCCTAAGATAAACTTGCTCATGACAGAAGCATAGCTATGAAAACTGTGATATTGCCAGAATCTAATGAGCCAGAGTCCATATCTAAAATTTAGGTTTCAGCCAAGCTATATTTCATACCTAGATTAATAATTACTGCCATTTCAGTAAGTCTTCATGGTGCTTATATCTCCTATGTCAGTTTGGAACCTCCTAAAGAGTGTTCCCCTCTACAGATGAGACATTCAGTCATATACTCAGTGAATTTCAAGCACAAAGATGTTTGTTCAAAAACCTCGGCGTAAAAGTCTATATGTGATGATGGTGAATCAAGCACAAAGGGACTTCTTTTTTTAAAGCACATGTGAAAAAGGGGAATGTAGGTGCTTTAGCTAGTAATGATCCCCAGTGAGCACTTGAGCAATAAAGGAAGCAAAAATGAGTTAAAATTCACAGAACTGCAGGGGCTGATCTTGAGAGGAGTGGGAACAGACGCTCCTATGCTCTACCTTTAAGGGTCTTGCCAGATAATGTATAAACACTTGAGGAAGAGAAAGAAATTGTACTCACTATCCTTTGTGATAACACACCATCTGGCGTTCAGCTGTTTTCCCGAATACCATGGAGCTGAGAGTATTAATTTCTTTATCTTTCAAAAGAGCTGATAAGAATGTCTTTGAGGTCTTCAGTTAAAGGCTAAAGACTGATTCCAGAAACTTCCTATTGTCTGGGACTAGTCTACTAATAAGCTCAATTAACCATGAAGAGTCTTAAGAAAAAAAAAAGGAAAGAAAAGAAAGAAAGCTTTTTAAGAAAAGAAGGAAAAAGAAATAGAAAAAAAGTAGACAGGTATTTCATTCAATCTCCATTCTGCTTTTCCCCAGGTGTTTCCCTTTACATGTAACCTTTGAGTTAGACAATTCTCTCCCAAAGGGATATCACTCTGTCACTGATCTCCGGGTAACACAAGCCAGGGGAAATAGGGAATAGATACAAAATGGATTTGAGTCTCAGGATTTTTCACTTAGCCATTATTAGGGTAGGAAACAGACCAGAAAGAAAAACAAAAGGGCCCAGACAGAAAATAATCCACTTGTCCATGGAGAGACCACATGCAATTCATGGAACGAAGCTCATCATACACAAGATTGTCTTCTCAGTTTTAAGGCATTATTTTAAATACTCTGTAGTGGCTTCATTTTACCTTGACCAAGCAAGTGTGTTTGCATTATAGGGTTCCAGAGCGGCACTGTGAATAGCAACAAACAGGAAATAACCATTTCCACCACTACTTGACTGTATAAATCAGGGCTCAGTGAACTGTGGCCTGTGGGTCCATCCAGTCTGCAGCCTGTTTCTGTGAAGTTTAATTGAAGTGCAACCACACCCATCAAGTATGTATTGGCATGAAAGAGTAGTTGTGAAAGAGACTAGCTCACAAAGCCTTAAGTATTTACTGTATGAACCTCTGTAGAAATAATTTGCCAGTCACTGATATATGCAGTTGCACATATGGTCAATGCAAGGATATGAAAGATTGGTATATGATGATATAAAAAGATATTCAATATCAAGAAAAAGTGAATCAAAATAGTGTGGATCTAAGTATTTTCAAATCCTATTTGCCTACAAACGAAATATGTCAAGGTCCCTTTCACCATGAGTGCCTGTTTCTTATCTCTAAAATGGGAATGATTATACCTGCTTAGCCAATTTCACAGGATTTGGGGGAAAATTAAATGAATTAATGTACGGCAGAGAAATTTATAAATTATAAGCCTGCATACCCGAATTTTTCCAAAATATGGTATGCAACCACTGTCGGTTTACAAGATGGTTTTCATGGGGGTGGAAAGTTTTGTATTCTAATGATTATGTATTTAAAATTTTTTTTTTTTTATGTATGGAGAGTGATATGTTACACTTATGGTGGTTTCTTTGGAAATTAATTTTCAGGAGTAAAAACATGAGTCAGCTTAGTGAAAAATATTAAATAACTCACACCACAGGTGGAATGCAGCTATGACAAAAATCATGATGACAAAATGTGAATGACTGAAGTTCAGGAAACACTGCCTTAGAGACACATAAATTTGATTCGGATTTTCATGTTTTGCCATATGGTTCTTAACTGGCGTGGTTTAATCTGTGGTGGCTGCAAACATGCAGTGATAAAACGAGACATATGGAGCTCTTTCGCAGTACAGGCAGAGAGAAGAAGAGCAGATGCCTGACGCATTTAGGAAAGGACCCCCACTGTAGCTGAAAAGCAGGCTAACACGGAGTCCATTACCCCAAGTTAGTGTGGCTGTGCTGATTTCACAGAGAAAGGAAGAAAAACAACCACCACTAGAGTACTGAGAAGCATCGCTCTAGAAAGGACTTAACTACACTCCTGAGATACTAACTGGAGGCAAGTACAGCAACGAATGTTCTGGAGAAATGTGGTCTCACAATGAATGATTCTGATGGTGTGTCTGATCTGACTCCCACCAACCTGCCAGCCAGTGAGTTGCAATCATTAAAGCTACTAAAATTGGATAAAGGCAGCAAATAGGAGAGAGGGGTGGTCTCAGGAAACCTGCCTTTATGATCACAACCTAAAGCTACTAGAATTCTGCCTGAATATGACTTTCATGACTGTAGGTGACAAAGGCATACCAAGCTCAGCCTGGGAGGAAGTAAGAGCTGGGTCAAGGTGCCTGGCTTCCTCTGTGGCCTGGAAGGGGAAAATGTCATATCATAGCATCCACAAGCCCACCCAGGCCTTTGCTCCTAAGCCTTTCCTATTCTGCCAGCAGCTCCAAGGGCAGAGGGCCCTTTCCAGGGCACCTCTACGTTCTTACTGCTTCTCCTTGAATATGCCTGAGAGGAGGACATTTTGTTCCCTCATTTTGTGTCCCTGATTTAGGAGTGCAAGAGCAAGCTACTGCATCGAAAGTTGAGGACACTCAGAGTCTCAGTCCCGCTGCGGAAAAGCTCGTGTCTGCCCTCCATGTAAGAAATGGGAACTTCTTGGTCTCTAGTACTTGCCTGGATGACTACTGATTTTTTCTGTCTGAGAATACAGAGGACTGCAGAACAGCATGCACAGCAGTTCAGAGGAAGATGGAGTATCTATCTTGATTATTTATTTGAAAAATTCTTTGAAGCCTGCCATTTAACCCCAGCAGGGGAGCTGGGATTTTTCAGCCACACATAGTGATTTTATTCCTCTGGAGCCTTATATGAATTATTAAGCTTTTTAGGAAAGAGCAAATATAGAGTTCTGCAAGGTAATCAAAAGCAAATATGCTAATTTGGGTCTATAGGACAGTATTTTTATCAGAAAGAATATTAAGCTTAGATCAGTTAGTCATCTAAATTAAGGATATTGAAAAAGAGAGCAAGACTAGCAAATTAGCTTTGCTGATGGTCGAAACCAGTGCTATCGTGGACTCCTTCTTAATCGTCTTTCTCAGCATAAAACCTAGTTACTAGGATACGGCCGTGCAGCAGCATCTTTATTAGAAATTGTGTGGGAGAAAAAAAAAGGTCAGAGGCTCATTTCCAATAATGGTTTGACAAGTAACAGGAAGAAAAGGGCAGAAGGCATTGGGGTTTCTGGTGCTTTTCCATATCAAGATTTTAAGATAATAGCACTTATGCGAATAGGAAGACTCCAGGAATACATTTTATTAATCTCAGGGTTGAAAGAAAATGAGACATGATATCATATTACCATCAAAATTAAAATCAGGAAGCCTGAAAGGATACATAAATATCTTTTCTAAAGGATCAGGTAAATATCAAAATATCAGGTAAAGGACAAAAATAATACCACCTGTCACTGATGAAAATTTTATCTCAACTCTGGCTAAATCCAAGAGCCCTATAATTATATCAGTAGTCACTCCTCCAATTATCCCAATTTGAAAACAGCCAATAGCTGAAGGGCTTAAGTATTGTAGAAAACTTTGCAAGATCTAGAAGTCTCTCCTTGAACGAAAGTCCCCGGAAAGTTCATTATCCCTCTCTGTACTGGTATATCTTTATGTCACAATAGAGGTATATTAATAAAATTTGCCCGTTTCTTTGAACAAAGCCCTATCTTACTGTTGTCTTCTAATGAAATCATATCTTTACTAATAAATTACTGAAATTCATTCATGTAAAGATGAAAAATCTCTATCGTAAAATGTCTAAATTATTAACAATACAATTTGTTGAGAGATAAGGAGACCAAGCCACTAAAAATACCTGACACCCCAGATGCTCTGCCTTATTGTGCCTTCCCTGCTGTCTTCCCCAGCCCGCACGCACATAGGCAGCCTGGGCTAGGATAGAGCTTGTATGTTTTGTCTTCCAATAAACATAGGTCTACCAAGTTATTAGCTGAGTGACCTTGAGAGCATCATGTTGCTCTTCTGGGGCTTAGTTTCTTCAACTATGAAATGGACTTAACAATTTTCAGGCTTATTGTGATGATTAAATGAGATGGTACATTTAAGGTGTAGGTATTTAGTAAATATTACCTATTATTATTATTATTATTACTACTACTATTAGAATTTTGCTGAGATGCTGATAAAGAACACTCTTCTTCCCTGCCTAGGGGTGGAGCCAACTGAGAAATGGACATAGAAGTCAGACAGCTAGGCCTCAGATTACTGCTAACAGCTGCACAAAGACATGGCTAGTTGTGGAGCCACAGTAGACTTGCTAGTGATTTCTGCCTGGATCCCAAGATAAGGGGGTACGCAGAGCTGGCCAATTTAGCACTGGGAAACCCCTTCCTGGTTACCTGTGTCACCAACACATCTGCAGCTGACCTGCATCCTTTATGTTAAAAAATACATATTGTTATGTATTAACATATATATATATATATATACACACACACACTTATATATATATATAAGCCACTGTGATTTTGGGGTGTTACTACCACAAAGCAGTGGACTAAACAGTACACCATTTATTCTTACTAGATGCTTGACCAGACAGTCCACAAGGTCGTATCTCTGATGAGAGGCAAGGACAGCAGTCAAAGCTCAGGACTAGTCCATCCAAAACATATGGAATTGTGCTGAGTCAGCCCAACACCTGGTCACATATTACTACTATAATAGCCACAGCCAGTCTCCTCATGGAGACTGCTAGCATTTTTTGAGCTGGGCGAGGAATAGGATACGGTCAGCCACTGGCCAGGTGCTGAAGTGTTCTGTGGATGCCAGAGGCAGCACCATCCTTTCTGGGGAAATCCCAGGTCTCCTCATCTGTACATGCAGAAGGAGTGTTTCCTTAAAATGAATCTCCTTGTTTTAAGTTCTAGTAAGTGCATAGTAGTCAGGAGTATTCTAAATTGTCTTAGCCCTTCTGCATAGTATAATTTAACATGTGAACATTTCAAGTGTGCCATTGGATCTGTGAAAGTGAATTATGGCAAATACTTATCTCTTTTTATAATAAAATGTATTATAATGGAGCATTCACGATCAATCCAAAGATTTCCAAAATTAGTAATGGCCAATTTACTTTGAGAAATGTTAAGATAAAATTTGACATCTCTTACTTTGTGTGATGGAATTTGACTTAAAAATGTTTTTTCTTTTTTGGGACAGTGTGTTGCAGAGTAACTAAGGGTGAAGACTTAATGAGCTAATAGGACTCATTTTAAATGCCTGGCCACCCCAAGACGTAACTTTATATTCTCAGACAATTCATATTGAGCTGTTCCCACTTTCCCCATCTGCAAAACACAAACAGTAATAAGCCTACATAATAAGGTTGAATAAGGATTTTAAGAGATTATATGTTTAAAGTACTTAGCACATTGATGGCATATTGTAAGCACTTGGTGTTTGTTAGACATATTTTTACTATCATCTTTGCCATCAATAATTATGTATAAAGCACAAACAACATTCAATATTTTAAGAAGTTTTAGGTGTTGATGCCTTCAAATGATTAAAATGTTCAAATGTTCAAAATGTTTGATGACATTTCATCAAAAACTAAAATCCTATCATTATAGAGAAGATAAAAGGAGAAAAAGGAAATTCTATTTTGTTTTGACAAAAGACAAAGCTGTAAATTCCATAAATATTCAACAACTAACACTAAGTGTTTGAACATGTTAAAAGGTCACTGCCTTTTAGTAATAATTATTCTTGTTTACATTATGTATAACACTTACTCTTCTCAAGGTACTTTGCTGGTTATTTCCTTTCATCCTCCCAGCTATTTTATTATAAAAGTTATTTACATATTTCACTTCCCTATGATTCTTCTCTACCAAAGTGTGTGACATTTCTAAAACACTGAATATTGAAAACTTCCACACCAAATACTTTCATAGTTTTATTTATTCATTTTTTTGTACAACTAATTCACTCCACTCTTGTAGAGGTTTACCCCTTTGACAAGGCCAACCAAGATTTATAGATGGAATTGGTTCTTTAATACTTTTTAAAATTATGAAATTTCAAACAAAGAAAAATAGTTATACTCATTACATGTATACTCAGAATATGCATGTAAACACATCCCAATTTTTCCATTTTTTTTGAAACAAGACACTGGAGATAAGGTAAGGTGCTCTGTGTAACTTCTTTTTATTCCCCTGTTCTACAAATGTCCCTACCTTTCCTGAATTTGCTACAGTTTTACATTCTTTTAAGCTTTACACAAATGTTGCATATTGTAATTATTATAATACAAATTCATTTTTTTCTTAATACCATATATTAAAATATATCCATCTTGACTAAGGCAGATCTACACCATTCCTTTGGTTTGATATGTAGAATTCCTTTGTATGAGCAAATGACGATTTATTCAATTTCACGTTTATAAATTTTGCCATTTAGCTCATGCTATTGTTTTTGCCTTTATACCCTTGGCATTCACTTCCTCAGGCTGAAGGCTAATTCTGGTAACACTCCGCTGGAGGGTTTTTGTTCTGGCTCACTCAGAGCATGCTCAGCCCACATGCAGGGCAAGTTGAAGTGCCTGAAGTAGCCTTTGTTCAAGGACAGGCAGGAATTTGGCAGCTAAATACCCCAGTTCTTTTCACACCCCTTATGAGAAAACTGAGGTGTGTTCTGTGATGCCTCAGTTGCCCATGGTGGCCATTTGCCGATCAGGCACCCGTTGGCTTCCTATCTTTGCCTGTCTCATGTCTCCTCTTCCTCACTCATTTTTTCCTGGAATAATGTCCCAGATAAACTATGCACACTCAAATCCTCATTTTGGGATCTCTTCTCGGGAACCTAAACTAAAGCTGCTTTTCAAAACATGCCTGCAGTAGGCATGCTGTAGTTGTGCACTTCCCCTTACCCACATGAAGGCCACTTTCTCTAGGACAGCATTAGCAAAATACAGCCCAGGCAACTAAATCCAGCCTGCCTCCTGTAAAGCCAGTGAGCTAAGAAGGGATTTCACATTTTTAAAAGGTTGAGAAAAATCAAAGGAAGAATATTTCATGACACATACAGTTGTATGAAATTCAAATTTTAGTGTCCATAAATAAGGTTTTGTTGGAGTTCCACCATGTGCATTTCTTCACTTATTATCTAGGACTGTTTTCTCCCTACACAGCAGAAATGAGTAGGTGCTCCTGAGACAGTACGGCCTGCAAAGTTTAAAGTTTTTACCATTTGGCCCTTTAAAGAAAGAAATTCACTGGCCCCTGCACTAGGCTATATATCTAGAAGTAGAATTTCTGTGTTCAAAATAACACATGTAAATAAATATAAAGATAGATATAAACATATAAATATAAGTATATATACGCTGTGAATATTGCCAAATTGCCGTCCAAAGTAGTTGCTCCAACTTACACTCCCACCTACCAGGAGTACTTACTTGAGTGTTTCCATTTCTCTATACCCTCAACAGCATGTTTTTTTTTTTTTTGGACATCTTTATAATACTTGCTAAATTATTAATCTCTCTCTTTAACAAAGAAATGTTTGCCTCTGGCTCTTTTAAAGACAATAGTATCTGTAATTGTTTTAAGTCTTTTTGTTTATGGGTACCTTCAATGTGTGGTGAATGATAATGGTTTTCCATTTATGGAGTGATACTAAGTTTTCTTTTAAATCATCTTTAAAGAAAAAGAATAGGTTGATTGAAAGGACAACAGTTAAGTATAGAAAAATAAAGCATTATGCAGATGTGGCAAAATCATAAAGATGGATTCTGAATGGTTGAAATTTGTTAATCAGTAAAGGAGTAGAAACCTGTGATCTGTGTTTTAATCCTGGGTCAGTCCCTTGCTAATTTGTTCTTAGGCAAATTGTTTATCTTTTCTAGATTTCAGTAAAATGGGAATAATTGCTAAAGCTTCCCTACCTCTCTCATAGTATTGTTTTGGAGATTTATTGAAATTGTCAGTTAACAGGTTCAACGGCAGTGAAGAGCGTTACTATTACAGAGCTGTTAACACTGCAGTGTTGCACCTTCTCTGTATAATTTGTATCACATGCACAATCTGTACCACCGCTTGACTGGAGTTGCTACTGTTTTCCCTGAAGATGTTCCGCTTTTGGTGTTTGGATTTTGCTCACATTGATATCTCTGTCAGTAACACCAAATCCATACCCTCCATTTGAATTTGTAGAAATACTATTGACTGTCGGTGGAAGTTTTCTCCAGATTCCATTGTCATCTTGCATGATCTCTTCCTCCAGTAAAATAAAAAACAATAGTTTTGTTTGAAGATGTTCTCTCACAAAATGGGACATACTCTCTTGCTTATGTATTATGGACACAGGCTCTTATGCTCTTTGTATACCTTCTTCAGAGTCTAACATTGATCCTTGGCACATAGCACTAGTACATCAATGTATTGATTTTAATTTCTTTTATAAGCATCCATTACCTCTTTTAAAATTAATTTTGTCTACATGGCTGAAAATATGAGCCCTTAATGTGGTGTACAAGGCCCTGTACCATGGGCCTCTTCTTACCCTTTGAGGCTCATCTTAAAATAGCCTGTCTTCTTTGTCTCTGCTGCAGCCACATGACCTGCCTTCACCAAATGTGTGTGTTCCTTCTATATCAGGGCCTTTGCACATACTGTTCTTATGTGTACGGGATGATCTCTCTTTCCCTTCATTTGTTAATTTTTACTCATTTTTTTAGACTTGATCTCAGTTGTCTCTTCTCTATGGAAGCCCTTCCCTGCATCCTTAACTGTGCCAATTTCCCTCCTGCATGCCCTGATAGTAGCATAAGCTTTTCATTGGCAGCATTTATCACAGTGGCAATATTATATTTATTTTTATGATTATTTGACTAATGTTACTCTTTCCCTTTAAGCCTTATGCTTCATGAAGACATGAGAATATTTGTTTTCCTTCACTGTTGTATCTCAGCATCTAACACAATGCTGCATATACAGTAATGGCCCGACGCATATTTGTTAGATGACTGACTGAATAGAGTGTTGCTCTGTCTCCTGCAAAATCAAATACAAGGTACTGTCCTCTCTTGCTCCCATCATCTATGATCAGCAAGGAAATACATATGAGCAAGTGTATAAACTCCGAGCGTTATCTGCTGTAGCCAAGTGGTCTGGGAAAACTTCCAGGGTGTCGAGACACCAGTCAGAGCTTCCAGGGATTAGTGACTTCCGGCAGCAGTTCTTAGGGCCTGCACCTGCTAACCCCTGCCCTTTGGGAACTGATCTTCCCCAAGCAGATGCCAGAATGCTGTCTGGGATGGTTAGACTCCAGCGGCAGGCCACTTTAAATATGCCCGGGTGCCATTTACTATAATTTCTATCCAAAAATAATCAGGTTGTAGAACCACAGAAGAATAATACACAATTTAAATTCAGGGGTCAAGTGGCAGGTTGATGTTTAAGAACAGGCCATCTTGCCCTTAGTTTCTGACATAAAAAGACATGTCTTGTGTGAGGCACGAATTACAGATGAGCGTGCACATCATGAGTCTGATCAGACGCCAAGGGCAGCCTCCACATATATAAACATGTGCGTGCAACTATTATTCAAACTCTGTATTTTAAAAGTTTATTCGATTAGGCTTTATTGCTACTTATTAGTTTTAATACTAGGGCAATAGATTATAGCATAGGGGGTTTAAAAAGTACCTATCTTTTTGCCACTTCAGTAAAGCAAGTTTCCCTGTCTCCCCAAAACTCTTTTTAAAAGTTTTCAAAGTGATCCATGAGGTTGTGTTAGAATGGAAGTAAAGTATTTTGACTCCAGAGCACCACGTTTCTATGTCCTGATTATGATGACCCTTACAGTACAGCTCAGGCAAGGACAGGGGCCAGGAGCAGAAGTTTCCCCATTAGCAGATCACACAGAATCGCACCACATCTGTGTTGTAGCTGGTTCAGGGCCCCCTTCAGCCACACTGTCTGTATCTCTTCACCAACCTGGCAGCATGTATGTGCTGTCAAGGCCATGCAGTTGGACCATAGCAATTGCCTTCTTGATTTCGGTGTGGAGTCAGCATTACTTGTCTTGACCTGAACTTACCTCTTTACTTTTTAAATTCTGAGTGCGAAAGAATAAATGGTTACTTTTAAACAGAGGAAGTGATCAAAGTCAATGGTCTGGATAATATGGCTGTGAGAACTGGTTTAGTCATTGACTTAATCAGGGAGAGAAATTATTGAAGAACATATTCATATGCAGTCCTGGATCTTCTAAATTAATGAAGATACACGTTTCCATTTCCGAAGAGTGCTGTGGGGTATCATTCCTGTTTCATGTCACATTGTGGCTCGGTTGGAAGTGGACTGGCGCAAAAGTGGGGTAGAGAGAAGCTGCCAGTCAAGATGAGAATGGCCCAGGAAGAAAGGTGCCAGCAGAACATCTGGGCTAGAGATACAGCTGCTTGGGGAACACTGATGCTTACAGACTGGGTGATAAAATTCAGTGAGTCAGAACTTATATTCTCATATATTTCATAAAAACTTTCTAGCACTGTGTTAGAGTGGTGGTGCCAGGACTGCAAGTCACAGAGGAACCATTTGTGTTTCATTTTATTTTGCTTGATTGTCTCCACTGCATTATGATGAAGTTTGGGCAGAAATTTTGATAAAGAAGCCATTTTAACTTATTTAAGGGTAAACTTTAGAAATGATATCAAAAATTGAATCTATGACAATGTAAAATCTGCATTCTGAATTAATTTTCTTTGATGAAATACACATTGATGTGAAAGGAGTTTTTAACTACAAAATGATATAATCCTATATCAACAGTGGTTATTTCTCACTGGAGTGTTTGGGATAATTTTAAATTCTCCTTCTTTGTTTGCCTCTATTTTCTAAATGTTTGATTTGTAACATAAAAGCACACACATACGTACATGGACATACATGTATGTGTACCTGTGTGCATACATACATAGACATATAATTAGGTGGATATTTTCCTTAGGTGGAACTGCTGTTTCAAAGGGAATATCTGTTTTTATTCTTCAGTATTCCATCTGAGAAGTATGTATTTGGGAGGTAGGAGAAATAAGGATGGGATGTGAAAGGGGGAAACAGGGAAAAGTAGGAAACCACGCCTCCTCCCTCATCTGTAGCTTTCGTCTGAAGTGGGTCTTTGAGCTCCCATTTTCCTCTAGATACACCTGGCTCGATATAGGAATGTCACATCCCTAAAGCATTGCAACTGTGATGTTGAGGATGGAAGTCACTGACGTCCTGATGGCTCATGCTTGACGTGGACCTTCACTTGTGTGCATCATGGATTTTCCTAGGGAAGTTTTTGGCCTGTTGATGTTACAGACATTGTTATTTCCTTACAGAACAGCCATCTCTACCTCCACTGCTCCCTTGCAGATAAACCCAGTGTTCATTCAGGTATTAGGTGGCCATGTTTCGTGAGTTCTTTTCCAGCTGCAGGGGGCGGGGATAGTGCTTGTTTTCCAGCCTAAGCCAGTTGCGGCGGTTCTGCTCCCCTTGCCAGCGGTGGGTGCAGGCATGGCCCCATGACACAATCCTGGCCAGCCTGATGCAAATGAAAGTTCATGGTGGGGCTTTTGGGAAATGTTAACTCAATCTTAAAAGAGGGATATAAAGCAGTGACTGTGTGTAATTTTTTCTTTTTTTTTTTTTTGCAGATCAGAATGTGGTTACATGAGGATGAAACCTTAAAACTGTTGGACCCATGCCACTCCCATGACAGACCTAAGGGCAAAGTCAACATGCTGAGGGAGACAGGTGAGAAAGATGTAAAAAGCGTGGGTCCCTGTTGATCTTCCTCTCCCCCTGAACTTCCCTCCATGTGAGGCAAGAGACTTCCTCATTGCTTTATCTACATTTCTTGTTGGATCTCTGTTACAGCCCAAATCATCCTAACTGGTTCAAGCTATAATCAGATTTCCAAATGAGTCCCTTTTTTCCCTTCCTGTGGAAGATAAATAACTCAGAAAAATGACAACTGCTACTTGGATAAATACCGTGTTGATACCACCCCTGTCCAATAGAATGCGTCATTTTAAGGAGAAGGAATACGTACATACACACGTATCCTGCCAAGGGCTTTAAGATAACTGTTCAGTGCTTTACTCACATTTGAATTAAGAGTTTAGAATGAATTTAAATATCTACCAATACAGGAATAGTTGAATATGAAATATAACAGACAAAAGAATCCTAGGCAATAGTTAAAAGGAATAAGATAGATCCTTATGGATTTATCTGAAAAGACTTTCAGTGTAAGTTTTAAGAGAAAAAAGCAAGGCGCATACCTATATATACAGTATATTATCTCACATTTGTGCATATGTGTAAATGTATGTATGTTTATAAATTATACTTTCATTTATATACAGCTATAAATGGATAGAAAAAGTTCCAGAAAATTTAACAACACATGGATGCTGGTGGTTACCTTTGGGAAAAGGAACTGTATTAAAGGATATAAAAGGGATGTTTAAAATTTTTACTCTGTATACTTAATAATGTTTAAATTTATACTGAAAGAATTTGTTCCTGTATTACATATGTTAAAACATAAAAAACCACAAGTTATGTTAAAATGTTTATAAATGCTTTAATGCAATAATTATTCTTTTCCTCCTAATCCATTAAACAATAAATTTGCATCTATACTTTGCTTTCTCTTATTAACAGTTTGAGCAATATATTGAGAGCTGCTTTTTTTTTTCTTATTGTTGAGCACTTCCCTCCCTCCCCACCCCTCAACACACACCTATTAGGCACACGTGGCCCCTTTGCGAGGACTTTCTATTGTGTATAGTCTAGGCCCGGTGGTGCTTCTGACTTCAAACTCTCACTTCTGGCCTCTGATCTGAAGGAACAAACCTCTGGTTAAGCCATGAGTAGGTTGCCCTTGCTCCTGGAGATTTTATGTGAGTGATTCACAGTGGGAAGCATGCTTTGGGGTCCACCTGGCCGCAGAGGGGTCTCAAGGACCAGATTTTTCCTGCAGTAGGGCCTGGGCTCTTTGTGGCTCATGCTATACAACCTCCAGGCCTCTCTGTGTTTCTGCCGGCCTTCCAAGCCTGACCTTGGGAGCCCACAACATCCTCCCCACCTTTGGCTTAGAATAGCTGGGTTTACTTCTCTTGCTTGTAACCAAGAACTGACTGATACAACTAGTATTAACTGAAATAGACATTTCTCTTTTTCTACGTGAGATGATCAATATTCACTAGGAATATCCTATGGGAAAAGACAATTCTTGGAATATGAATGTCCATAGCAAAGTTTTAATTTGTGATTTATACATCAGCAAAGCACCTCTGGGGCTTTTTCTATTTAATCATAGTAATGATGATGTACTGTCTTTTATGGCCCTCGGGCTGCTTTTACTTTTGATTCCATGATTCCTAAGACATAATAAATGCAGAGCTCTTTCACCTGGAGTGTGACTCTTTTAAAAAGCATTCTTTGTAATTTGTTTACAGTTGTAAATTGTGCACTTATAAAATGCTTGTCATTGAATCTAGTCCCTGAAAGGAATTCATTAAGTATCTAGAGACATATCTTCATTTTAAAGCTAAGAAACGGAAGCCCCCAGTAAAGAAATATCCCAAATCACAGCTATTTAAAGCCAGAATTATGCATAGAATTCAAGTCTTCCGAACTGAAGAAAAACTCTTCCAAAGTTCTTTCTAGATGCCAGCCTCCAAAAATTTCATAAGACAAGGAGTTAAAAAGCCACTTTGCTTTAAAAAGCATAGTAAATATATTCATAAAAATGCTTTTTAGACCAGAACTAAATAATAATGCATTTGCTTCACTTACCGCTTAGGATGCTTGATTAAGAAGTTTTAGGAAAGTCTGTCTTTAGACAAGAAATAGGAGAAAGTAAAATACATTTTTAGATGTTTCTATATTTCCTTCCTTCCCTTAATTCTACATTTCAGATGTATTCTTTTTCCCTAATATATTCAAGATATAAATAAGCAGAAAACCCATTTCTGATACTTCCCCTTTCTTTCCGTAAGTGTGACAGCTTCTGGGGCCTGACAGAGTGCAGCTAACTGGGACAGTTTAAGTGCTCTGGGGACAGCCTCCATGTCTCCAGGCCTTCCTACTTCGTATTATTTTTCTTTTGTGTGTGCTGTCCTGCCTCCAGAATGAGACTGTGCTCTCCCTGGGCCTTCAATGGGTGAGTTTTGATGGTCTCACTTTCTTTTAACAAACATGCACCGAACTTCTACAATATGCCCCTATCATAATGGGATGAGTGACACCAGGGTGAGAAAAACCAGCCCCTACCCTAAGGGAACGCATGATAATCAGAGCAGCATGCATGGTAAAGCGACACATGATGAGAAATGATACACAATCAAAGCAGGGTACTGTTGCTCTTAAAAATCTATTATTATATAGTTAAGAACTCATATTAAGGAGCTCTGTTAAGAACTTCTAACTAGGTGTTACTGTAGGCAGCCTGCAGAGAGCTCTATAGTAATCTGTGAAGGCAATTATACCGGTAATTAAAACAAAACACATTAATTACTATGACAAAACACATTTATTACGATGTATAGTAGTGAAACTATCTCTAACATTGCAAACTGGTCACTTAATTTTTGTTTTTTTTCAAGATAGAAGAGTGCATATTTTTGGCAAATATGCTTGGGAAAATGCTTCTTTTCTGGGCCTAAATGTCCAGAATATGAGCAAGATGGTAGCAAATGGACTGAAACCTCTATGAATACTAAGGGAAAATGGGCAACATAAAAATTTTAGAGTGATAAAGCTGCTATGCAATGGGCTCAAAATCACGTTTGTTTTGACAATGATTTTGGAAGGTTCCATGTCACTGATGTATGGATACATTCGTTTGTTGGTGCATTCATTCAACAACTCTCTTTCGAGCATAACTTTGTTCCAGACACTGTTGAAGACTCTGAGCTATGTCAAAATGAAGATGCCTGAAATTGTGGGGATGCATTCTTGTCATCCTTACTTAGGACACTTCAAATTATTCGCCATACATTCAGGATAAAATCCAACAATACAAGCTTAACATACAACGCTTCTCTTACTCTAAGCTCCACCCATAAGAACTACTTCCCAACTCTGAAAACAAAGAAAATTCTGTCCACACTTTATGCTTTTGTGCATACTCTTCCCTCTGCTGCAATGACCTTCTCAACCCTTCTAACCCCCTACTCAGCCTTCAGGTCTTGGCTAGCTCAAATGTCATTTCCTCTGGAAGCTTCTCATGACTTCCAAAAAAAGTTTAGGTGTCCCTTCCATGTTCCCATAATACCCTGTGCTTAACACACTTCACACCCCCTGGAAATTGCCTCTCTATCTGCTCGTCTGGCCCTCCACACCAGACAGACCTGGAGATCAGGGACTGTGTCTTGTATGCTAGCACATCCCAAGTGCCCCACATGGTGCCTGACACCTAAATATTTGCTTAACATTGGCAACACATGGGGAACCAGAGGTTATTTACCAGCTCAGCAATCACAGCAGCCATAGGATTTGTCTTAAAAGAATGCTCAGTTGATTAGCTCTCTACTAGCTGAATCAAATACCAATCTCCATCACAAGTTTCTGGTCAGTGGATTAAATACATTGTGAATTACAATCATATGTCCAGCTAGCATTAGATATTGTTGTGTCTTAGGGAGACCAGCTTCAAGTTGGAGAAGTGAAAGTAACACAGTTAGGGAGCAACTTTGAAAACAAAACAACCAGAGAAAAAGCAATATGGGATAAGTCCAGAAATACTTAATTAACTATGTGTGGCTGATTATGCTCAGTGTTGGCACCCAGGGGAAAGAGAGACCACTGCACACTGCAATAGTGGTGGAAGGACTCACTGAGCAAGTTAAACCTGAGCAATCTCTAGAATGAAGGGTAGAATTCAGACTGGTCACATTTAGGTGGACCTACCTGTAGGCTACTGAAAAGAGACTCATCCGTCATTATATTTGGTTTACTCTGTCTTGGTGAATAAAAAAATGTTCAAAAGCATTAAAGTAATAATTTTGAGAAATAGCTTGACCCAGGTAATCTGAAATCCATTCTTTAAATTCTCACGAAGATTCTTTCTTCTCTCTTCACATCCTAGCATAGGATGATAAGCATAGGACTTTCTTAGTCTTCCTGTATTATATTGTTATTCAGTCAAGGAAAAAAAAATATGCAAAGCCTAAGGAGTCTAAGGATAATTATTCTGAAAGTGGAGAACTTCAGCAATGATCCACAGACCTGTACATGTGGCCAGCATTTGCCTGTTTCAGCCAATGTTAGCAACCTGTCCATTTCTCAGACAAAAAAATCAGTGACCTGCAGCAGAAGAGGAGTCACTCTGTCACACTTCGTCAAGATGACAGTCACGTTCCTGGTGACAGGGTGTTTGAACGGTTGGCTGTGGGTTTGCTGGGATGATAGCCTATGGGTCTAATTGGACCTGTAATTTCCTCCAAAGAGCTTTTAAAGGACGTTTCCATCTCTGTCTCCTCTTATCTGAAATTTTGTGACAACAATATTTCAGTTACATTATATAGAATTATGCTTTTATATTACTTTCTTGAGCCTATCACTCACTGAAAACTGTTATCATGAAGTCAGAACTAGGTGGGCCTCACTGCCCGTGAGCCTAAGACAATAAGTAGACATCAGGTAGGAGACCATGGCCAGAAAGAAGCACCTGCAGAGATAACCAGCAGTTGTGTAGGTGAAAAAGGTGGAGGGTCCCTCTTTTCTGTCATGGTGGCTAAAACTACATTTTTCTAAATATATCTTTGTATGTGTCATTTCTGCAAACATCCATTTTTAACAGAAATTCTACTCCCATGCTGCTGACCATCATTACTGGATAATTACAAATCCTTTAATATATTTAATGTCATGCATTGTTTTCTAATAATCCTGTTTTTCCAACTCATCCCATCTAGAACCTCAGTTTCAACGTTCTCATAATTTCATCCAGACCACCTATGACTATGCACCTTTACTTTGTCCTTTTGACGTCTCCTTCCTCAGTCCACTTAAGTCCCATGACCCCTGTTATAATCACGTCTTTGCATGCACTTTTACCTTTCTTTTCCAACAAGTCTGTCAGTAACAAATTCTTTTTAATTTTGCTCTCCGAGAATATCTTTATTTCACCTTTATTTTCCAAAGGTCTTTTTGCTGGATATAGAATTCCACATTGAATGATTTTTACTTTCAAAATTTTGAAGATGTTTTTCTAGTGTCCTATGGCTTGCAATATTTCAAATGAGAAGTCCACCATAATTCATTGTTTCTCTGTAAGTAATGTGCTTTTTGTTTTCTTTATGAATACCCTAAGGATTTTATCTTTACCATTGATTTTCACCCATTTGATCTTGGTCACCTCAGTATGGTTCTCTTTGGATCATCCTCCTTGTCATTTACCGAGCTTACTGATCCTGTCAATTTATAATTTTCATCAAGTTTGGGAATTTTTAAGCCTTTATTTATTCAAATATTTCCCTCTGCTCTCCTTCTGGGACTCCATGGAGTCATATTTCAGACTGCTTTATATTGTCCTATAGGCCACTGAGCCTCGGTTCATTTTTTTTTCAGACACTTTGCTCTCTGTGCTTCACTATAGACAATATGTAATACACGTTACTATGTCATCAAGTTCACTGATCAAATATTTTCTCTTTTCTGGAGTGTTCACCTCTTTTACTCCCATCCAGTGAGTTTGTCTTTTATGACACAGTATTTTTCAGCTCTATGATTTCCATTTCTCCCTCATGTGTTCATCATTTCTTTCAAAGCCCATATAAGTGAAGTCTTAGTATATCTATCATTTATCTTTTAAAATCCTAGTGTTCTAATTTTACATCTTTTTTTGTTCTGTATCTGTTTGTAGTAGCTGACTTTCTTCTTCTGGTAATGGGTCACATTTTCTGGTTTCTTCATGTATATTATATTTCTGATTATAAGCTGGACATTTTGAAATTAATGTTGTTAAGTGCCAGGTTTTGTTTCTTTCTTAAAAATGGTTGAATATTTTTCTGCCAGGTGGTTAGGTTACCTGTGAATCAGCTTGATCATTTTAAGGTGTTTTATTTTTTAAGTTCTGCTAGGGTAGGTCTCGTGACCTACCACTAAGAGGGGAGCCCTCTTGGGTCTCTACTGAACGACCTGGGTGTTCACTGAGGACTCTTCATTCTGACTGCCTGGAACTCAAATGTCTTCCAGCCTGGCGTAAGCTATGAGAATCGGGTCAGCTTAAAGTTTCCTTCACTTGTTCCTTTTCCAGCATCACTTGTGGCCTACTATTTAGCATGGGAATCAAAAGGATCCCTATGCAAATTTCCAGAGTTGTTTCTGCAAATGTCAGCTACCTCAGCCTCACTCAACTTCTCAATGTTTTTCTTCTCAACTCAGGTAGACTACTGTGTTCTCAGACTTCCTGTACTGTGCCTCTAGACAGAAAGCCAAGAAAAATGTAGTGTTCACCTCATTTGTTTACCCTCTCTCAGGCATCATAGTCTGATGTCCAATGTTTGCAAACAGTTGTTTCATGTATTTCTTCTGGTTTTTTATGATGAAGTCTGGTCCCAGTTACTCTAACGTGTGCAGAAGCAGAAGTTCTGAATGTGTTTCTTTTTAAACTGGGTGCTTAGAATAGTGCCACAATTCTCACCTGGATGTTCTTATCCCCAGTAAAATGTTCAAGAGGAAACACACAGTTGGAATTGGACAGGTCTGGACTTCTGGCACCATGAGTTGTATGCTCTTCAACAAAACCCTTAACCTGTCTGTGCTTCTGTTTCCTCCTATCTGTAACAGTGGTAACAATAACTATCAAAGTGAGGGTGGCTGTAAGGTATAGATAAAATAACACGCATGAAAAACTTAAGGAGATTGCTCAAGTTTAACTTGCTCAGTGAGTCCTTCCACGACTGTCGCAGTGTGCAGTGGTTTTTCTTTCCCCTGGGTGCCAACACTGAGCATAATCAGCCACACATAGTTAATTAAGTACTTCTGGACTTATCCCATATTGCTTTTTCTCTGGTTGTTTTGTTTTCAAAGTTGCTCCCTAACTGTGTTACTTTCACCTCTCCAACTTGAAGCTGGTCTCCCTAAGACACAACAATATCTAATGCTAGCTGGACATATGATTGTAATTCACAATGTATTTAATCCACTGACCAGAAACTTGTGATGGAGATTGGTATTTGATTCAGCTAGTAGAGAGCTAATCAACTGAGCATTCTTTTAAGACAAATCCTATGGCTGCTGTGATTGTTTAGCTGGTAAATAACCTCTGGTTCCCCATGTGTTGCCAATGTTAAGCAAATATTTAGGTGTCAGGCACCATGTGGGGCACTTGGGATGTGCTAGCATACAAGACACAGTCCCTGATCTCCAGGTCTGTCTGGTGTGGAGGGCCAGACGAGTAGATAGAGAGACAATTTCCAGGGGGTGTGAAGTGTGTTAAGCACAGGGTATTATGGGAACATGGAAGGGACACTTAAAAATTTTTTGGAAGTCATGAGAAGCTTCCAGAGGAAATGACATTTGAGCTAGCCAAGACCTGAAGGCTGAGTAGGGGGTTAGAAGGGTTGAGGTCATTGCAGCAGAGGGAAGAGTATGCACAAAAGCATAAAGTGTGAACAGAATTATCTTTGTTTTCAGAGTTGGGAAGTAGTTCTTATGGGTGGAGCTTAGAGTAAGAGAAGCGTTGTATGTTAAGCTTGTGCTGTTGGATTTTATCCTGAATGTAAGGCGAATAATTTGAAGTGTCCTAAGAAAGACAGCACTATGATCCTATTATTGAAATAACACTCGAGATGCAGTGTGAATGGAATTGGGCAGGAATAGATGCAGGAACAAAAATTAAGAGGTTGAAAAATACTGTATTCATTACTTTAAAGAGATACAATTTTCACACTTTATATTCCAAAGTCTGGATTCATTGATTATTAGCAGCATGTCTTCGATTAACTGGAAGCTTTTATTTTCTTTCTCAGTGCTACAAAAAATAATAGTGTAGTTTACACATGATAGCAGCTTATAGATTCAAGTAAACAAAGTCAAGAACTATTGCAGTCTTAACTTAAATAGTACTAGAGTTATTGAAGAGAAGTGGATGTGAAATCATGATGCATTTTAAAGGGGAGATCACCAGGATCTGATAACTGATTGCATTTGGGACATGAGGCTGAGAAGTTGATGATTTCTCCTATTTTTATTTTATTATCTTTATTTGGGCTGTTGGGGTTGTGGATGTTCCATGCATTGAGATGATGAACTCAACAGGGTTCATGGGAGTGAGGAGGAGAAGGTGTGGGACAGGGGAGATAAAGAGTGAGGGTGACTGTTCTGGGGACTATCCAAGTTAGAATGCTCCATTGGGGATTATATCTACAGCTCTGTTAATGAAAGGAACCAGAACAAAAGATGTAGGCTCTTCTGATATGTTTCCTAATCAGCAAATACATGAAATAACCACAGTTGCCCTGGGCTGTTAGGGAAGCAGTTTCCATTCAAGGCTACTCTTTCATTATTGTTAGGTCTCATTCCAGAATGAAACATCTCTAAAGCATGAACTCTGATATTGAAGCCTTCATCTTCTGCCTGTCTTGTAGATTTCCCTTACGAAAAGTCTAATCTTGTCTTTCCTGGATCTCCCACATCTTCTGTCTCACGTTTTACAAATAACCTCACCATCTTACAGAGAAGCCAAATGCACCCTCATTCTGTCCAAGTTCAAGAACCCAGATTTAAGAGAAATTAGCTGGGAAGTCTTACCTTTATAACTTCAAAGATCAGGATGGAGGTTTATAATTCTCTGCAGGAATAGTGGAAAGATAAAGAGTAGATTCTTCTGATCACAACTCTATCTTCTCTCTCCCTGTAAATTTCTGCTGGACCACCAGCATCAGACACCTCCAGATTAGGCATTTGCCAAGAACTTTGCCAGGCACTGGTCCCCCTTTCCAGCTGGATCGACTCAGAACCTGTGCTTGTGCTACAGGGGTAGGTGGGGAGGCCTGGTGGGGTCATGCTGAGAAGTCCTGGAGCTGATTGGTTTTGTCCCCAAGAACTGTTTCTCCCAGGCAACAGAGTTCATATCTGGAGTTTTGCCACTGTGAGTGTGTTGAGGGCCTTATGACAGGCAGTTCTATGCAGTGAGATCATAGAGTTCAACAATGGAATATGTTAGAAAGGAAAACATTTTCTTGTGTGTAGAATTATGCCCTTCAGCAAATCTGTTAACTTTGTTTTTTAACCTAGGCCTTTGCTCTTGAATGCAATAAAGCCTCTGAAATGACTTCACTTGGCAAGAGGGTCTCTTCTGTCATTTAAAACATAGAGAATTCACAGAGTAAGTAAATTACTTTGGTTTTGAATAAAAATGTTAACATATATCTTAGGTGTGAACAAAGGACACTGAATTTCAATAATGAGATGATGAAATCCACAGGGGCTGAGAAAGATGAGTATGTGGAGTTGATGGCTACTCAGCTCCAGAGTGGGAGAGAGAGAGAAAGAAAGAGGGAGAGATTGAGAGTTAGCATGACACAGAGAGGAGAAAAACTTTGAGAAAGACAGGCCTTTAGAGGAACTCAGATTATGCAAAATGGGCTTGAGAAGAGAGCGTTCAAATTGCTGTTATTTGACAATTGCATATAATACTGCGAGAGTAGTTCTTTTTCCAGGAGTGAGAAGTGTGTGTCCTCTGACTCAGATATGTGGCTCTCTGAAAATTCTCTTTTGTCTTTCTCTCAGCAGTCATAGAAAAGATACTAGAAAATAACTTCTTTTTTCAATTTCATAAAATGCAGGCATCCTTTAAAGAAGAGCAGAATAATTTTAAACAACAAGAACATTTAAATAAAAAGAAATGTTCACATCTATCAGCATTATGTTATTCTGTATTTCAAGAGTCAACCACCACCCAAATCCACAAAGATTATATATACTTCATTAATGAGATAGCAGAGAGACTTCTTCACACAAGAAACTGACTGAATCACATTTTCTATATGGTGTTATTAATAATAATTCATCATTTAATGAGCATTTACTATGTATGAGGCATTGTGCTAAAACCATTTGCTTCCAATATCTCTTTAACTTTGGAGAACTTTATAGGTTGTACAATTACCCCTATTTTATAGATATATAAACTGAGGTTCAGAGAGGTTAATAACCTGCCTATAGTCAAAGGGATAATGGGGAAGAGTTGAGTTTTAACTCAGGTAGTGTAAGGAGGAATCTATAGAGAAAACTCACTATAAATGGCATTTTCGGGCAATGTGCCTCCCCTTATCTACCTCAGACCTAGGAAGAGGCAATCCTAGCATTTGGATTCTACTTAAGGATTACTTTAAGATAATTTGGGTATAGCTAATGTCTTAGTTTCATCTTGGAGTTTCACTCAAATGTCAATTTCATTTACAAGAAGTGCAATCATTGCTTTGTACAAGGGATAGCTGTAAATAACTGAATAATGATGGGCATTCACATGGATAGATCTTCTGACCTCAGGTGTTCCGAGACTTTAATATCCCTTGCTTCTCAGACTTTGTTCAATCTTGTTAAAATCATAAAGAATGGCCAGGTATGGAAGTGTTCTTATTCACCCAGTCCATATGAATTTCCTTCCTGTCCCTATTTGAAATGGTTGGCCTATTTCTGCCTCCGTAGTTCTCAAAAGTAAACTATGTAGATATTTAAGTAATGCTTATAAATAAACACAAGTCATTAACCAGCCTATAGTAATTCCCACAGAGAGTGAATTTAATTAGTACTTTTTTTAAACTATCTTCTAAGCAAAACCTTACACTTTTTCTGGAAAGGTAACTTAACTGACCAGGTCCTCCAGGGCTCATTTGCATTTGATAATTCTAATCTTTCTCAAATAAATTCAGTGACTGGAGTAAAGTACACATCTCTAGAGGTGACTGCAAAGGAAACCAGGAAGAGATAAGCAGACCCAGTAGCCTGCAAGCACCTGTGCCTCACCGCCTCCCCCCCCCACCCCGCCCAGACCTATTTCTGAACAGCTTGTTGCCATCCTCTTCAGTGCTGGGGTTTGAAGAAACCACATAAAAAAAAAAAGAACCTCTCCAGAGGGATTATATACAAATGTTAGGTTTGAGTTGCAGTAAAAAAGAAATAGGTAATACCTGGAAGCATGGTCTTTTGTGTATGTGTTTGTTTTAAAAAGTTCCTTTTGGGATAGGTTGGAAGGTAAAAAATCAAAACAGTTCATGGAACTTGTTATGGGGCCATCCAACTATTTTTTTATCCACAAAATATTTACTTACTGTACCCCAACTACCAAGTAGCCTATCAACCAATATGACACTCTGCAGGCTCTGCCAGATGTCAGTATTGTACCCATCAGTAAGTACATCACATTAAATAATTTTATTCATTACAGATTCTTTAATGGGCAGTAATTCTCACACCCCTGACTGACCTCTCAGCGGGGACCTGTGGCAGACACACCCTCAGAGGACCCCGGTGAGTCATACCCTTGTGAGATCCTTCCCCTTGAATGCAGGATGGACTTGTAGTTACTTTTGGTCAGTAGACTATGGCAAAGAGATGCCACTCCCTTGACAGGGTTACATTAGGTGGCAGACATGCTGGGATGTCACTCCTATGATTAGGCAATGTCATATAAGACCCCTTCTTAGCAGACCAGAGTGAGAGAGTCTCTGGTTGGCTTGGAAGAAGTGACTCTAACATTGTGAGGTAGCCATTGAGGGGGACCTAGGGTGTCTGGCAGGGACTGAGAGCAGTCTGAAGCCAACTGCTAGCACAATCTGAATGATTCAATCACAGGGAAGACACTTTCTCAACACTCTGAATCACCTTGGAAAGGAACCCAAGCTGCAGAGGAGAACCCAGTCCCCTGACACCTCGACTGTGGCCTTGTGAGATTCCGGGCGGAGGACCCAGTTAAGCTATGCTGGAAATCTGAGCTATGGAAACTGAGAGAATAAATGTGTGTTGTTTTAAGCATGTGGTGATTTGTTACACAGCAATAGATAATGAATACAGACGCTTTGGTCTGCTTATCCTATTCATTTTCATTTTCCTGTTGAAAAGGACTGATAACAGAATTGTAGGGTATTATATACTTTAAAGTGATTTCAACTTTTCATAGACTTTAATAGCTCACTTAAAGGTTACTAGTAAAAAGCCCTCTAATTGTATATAAAAATGAAGGGTACGTCATTGGAGCCCTCAGATGGGACTGAGTATGAGAACGGTTTTTGGGATCTGGGTGGGCCGAGGACTTGTGTGGAGAATCATTGCTTTCTGCTTCCACACTGGGACTTTTTTTTGGCATCTCAGCTGCTAAACAATGTAATGACAAAACATGAAAGTGTTTTCATACCAATTGTTCTGTTTTCTGGAGTTAGGATGTAATCAGAAATGGCATCTGATAGACAAGATAGAAGAAGGAAGTTGTGGACTGTGACATTATTCCAAAACAAGGCTGAGAACTATAGTTTAATTTGAGGACGTCTCTGATTAGCGGGTTAAAATTGGGTTTCTGTCAAAATGACCTAGATTTGTAATTATATAATTAACTTACTCCCAATCTAAAAATGTCAAAAATATACACCAAACTACAGATCCCCCTCAACTCATCATTGGGTTACATCCCAGTAAACCCATTATAAGTTAAAAATATTGTCAGCCAAAAATGCATTTTATACACCTAACCTACCAAACATTACAGCTTAGCCGACCTATGTTACACATGCTCAGAACACTTACATTAGCCTATAGTTGGGCAACATCATCTAACACCAAGCCTATTTTATAATAAGGTGTTGGCTAATATAATTGCTTGAAAGTGACAAACAAAATGCTTGTAAGCGTGCTGGTTGTTTAGCCCCGTGAACTCGTGGCCGATCGGAGCTGCGGCTGGCAGCCTTGCCTAGCAGCGGGAGAGAGGCCTACTGCATATCACTCGCCTGGGAAAAGACTAAATTTAAAATTCAAAGTATGTTTTCTACTGAATGCATATCACTTTCACACCATTGTGAAGTCAAAGAAATTGCAAGTGGAACCATCATAATTCCCGGACAGTCTTTATCTGCTTCTGACTTCAAATCTTGAACGCTTTCCCCTTGGGCAATGGCTGCCAGCAGTTTCTCATACATCCTGTTGGAAATGTGTGATACATTTAGAGGCTCACATATCTTTTATGAGCTTTATGTGAACACATATCTTTTGTACATACATAGGAGCACAGGACCCACTCTGTTCTTTAACTCATTTTTTGAATATGACAGTATATCCTGGAGATTTTTCCATATCAACAATGAACTTACACTGTTTTAAAATAATTTTAAAATTTATAACTGTGGATGTACATCTGTATATATATGTTTTATATACACATAAATGTCCATATGACACATACTGTGTCACCAGTACTTTATAGGTGTTAACGTAACAATAACCCTATGTAACGGATACTCCTTTGAGCATCACTTTACAGATGAGGGCACTGAGGCACAGAGCATTTAGGAGCTTGTCCAAGGTCACAGAGCTAGGAAGTGGTGCAGCCCCCCAGGGGCTTGCCCAGGCAGTAGAGTTCCAGGGCTCATGCCACTGAACTCCCTAACTATGTTGATAGTTGGGCTGCTTGCAGTGTTTTGCTTTGTTTAAATATATATAGCAAACTACACTTTAAAGCATTTTTTTTTGTATGTTCATAGTTGCACAAGTCTATCTCTAGGATAAATTCCTCAAGATCAAATTTCTGAGTTAGAGGAAATGCATATTTTTCATTTTTATAGATACTGTCAACTTGCCTTCCAAGGATGTTATGACAATGTGTACACCCATTGCCAGTGTGAGAATGGCTTTTTCCTCACAACATTGCCAAGACTGTATACTACCAAACTATTGCCAATCTGGCAGCTAAAAAATGCTATCTTTATTTTGCTTTTATTTGCATTTACTTATGAGAGTGATTGGGCATCCTTCCACCTGCTTATGACCACATGTATTTATGTTTCAGTGAAATGACTACTAATCTCTATTTTTCCAAAGAAATTTTTTTTATTGATTCTTAGAAGAGTTTTATATTTTAAGGAAAATAGCCTTTTACCTTTAATATATTGCAAATATTCTCCCTTAATTTATTTTTTGCTTTTGTCTTTGTTTATACTATTTGGTTTTAACCCCACAGAAGTTTTAAATTTTCATGAGGACTGATTTACCAATGTATTCTGTTATAGCTTCTGTATTTTCTAGTCTTGATTTAAAAAGTTGTCCAACTTCAGTATTTTGAACAATTGGGATGTGTTCTTTCTGTGGTTATTGTTTCATTATTTTTATTTCAATATTTGAACCAGTTGGAATTTATTTTGGTGTATTATTTTTGGTACAAGGAAGAATCAGCTTCACTCATTTTAAATGGCTAACTGGTTGTCTCATCAAACTTCATTGAATAATGTCTCCTTTCCCCCATTTTTGCATGTGTCACATCTACTTGTGTATATTTCTAGGCTTCTTGTAACCACTAGGTCTGGCTACCTAGGCCTTTTACACTGTACCCCCAATCCCCTTACTGTTCTTTTTCAGAATTTTCTGGCTATTTCCACATATATTTATTCAAATTTAACTTTATTTTTAAAAGTTATTCTATTTTATTTTTTAAATAAAAGTTGTATATATTTAAGGTATACAACATGATGTTTTAATATACAGACACAGTGAAATGATTACTACAGGCAAGTTAATTAACATATCCATCTCCTCACATGGCAACCATTTATCTGTCTGTGTGATGGCAGCACCCGAGACCTACTCTCTCAGCAAATCTCCAGCATATAACACAGTGTTATTAACTACAGTCACCACACACATTAGCTCTCCAGAACTTATCCATCCTATGCAACTGCAACTTTGTACCCTTTGACCAACTTCTACTCATTTCCCCCTCCTTGCCGCCCCTGATAACCACTGTGCCACTCTCTGTTTCCATGAATTAACATTTTTAGATTCCACGTATAAGTGAGATCATGCAATATTTTTTCTTTTGTGTCTGGCTTATTTTGCTGAGCATAATATCTTCCAGCAATTAAACTTTAAAATTGCTGTTTATTTACCCAAAAATGCTGTTCTTAATGATACCATATCACCTATTTAAATTAATTCGTAGGAAATGGAAATATTTACTATTAAATATTCTTAACCAAGAATAAGGTATGTAATTTTATTATCTCATTTTTTTATGTCTAAGAAAATTTCAAGGTTCCCTCCCCATTTCTGGTCTTTTACTAGGTTGTGTGTGGGTGTTGTGCGTACTTGAGTGTTGGTGTTGGTAAATACAATATTCTTTTACTTATTTTTGAATTGACTGTACTTTTTATTTAGGAAAGTGATTAGATTTTTATAATACCAATTTTATAACAGCTGACTGAAATATTTTGTGGTTTCTTCCCTCCCCTCCCTCACTGTCTCCCTCCCTTCTGATTCTTTAGGGTTCTTCAGATATCAATCATCTCATCTGTAGATAATTAATTTTGTCACTTCTTTCCTCTAAAACTCCATTTTTTTCCTCTTAGGTAATTAAATTAATTGGTACTCTCAGTACCAACTGAATAAAACACTAAAAAAAGTTTTTTTTTACCTTGTTCTTGACTTTAATGGGTGAGCTGTTGGTGTTTAACCATTAACAGTATTTTCTGCAGTCTTCTAGTAAATATATGTTATGAATTGTAAACCAGTAGTTTAAGGGTATCTTCCAGATTTGGTCAGGAAGTTTTGAATTTTACTAGTGGTTTTGTTGTTGTTGTTGTTGTTATCTACAGAAAAGAAAACATGGTGTTTCATTCTACCTATTATGGTGAATTGTATTAATTGGTTTACTGTTACTGGTTTCCATCCACCCTGCTTATATTTCTGAATAAGCTCTACTTGTTTATGGTGTAATGATCTCTAAATGTCCTACTGAGATTATTTGCTAAGTTTTATTTAGAATATTTTCACTGTTATTCATTATAATCAAGATTGGTCTGTAGTCATATCTTTGTCAAGTTTGGGTGTCAATATCATGCTGTTTAAGGAAAAGTACTTAGAAACTTCACTTTTTATGTTCTGGAGCTATGTAAATAACACTGACATTATCTGTTCCTTCTACAGATATATTCAACATTTTTATTTTGGAACACTCTAGAATTTTTCATTAGAGGGCAAGTTCTTACCAGACTCTTGTCAGAATCTGATCAGATTGTTAAATGTAATTGCTCAATCTTAGCTTTCTGGAATTAATTTTAATAATATTTCTTTCTAAAACATGTATTTCATCCAGATATTTCAAGTTTATATGAAGGGCTTTATGAAATATTTTTGTTTATCATTATCCTCTCATTTATTATTTCTACTTTATAATTTATGCTTTCCCCCTTTTTCTTTATTAGATTTGCTGGCAGTTTATCTACTGTCATGTTTTTTCCTCCACTGCTCCAAGTAACCCCTCTTGTCTTTGTTCATTATTTCTCTTACTTTATTTACTTTATATAAATAATTTTTACTCATATTAAAATGCTTTTCTTAGGTTTTTTAAAATTTGCATTCATTTTTTCCACTTTCTCCACTTCTTTTCAGTGTTTCTTCTTAAGTAACATGGTATAAATTTCTACCAAGTATTGCTATAGGTATAATCCCAAAGTTTAGATTAGCAGTGTTATAATTACTATAGTAATTTTGGGATATTATCAACTCTTCCTTGCTCCTCCATATTTTCATTTTTTTTTTTGCTTTTCCTGGCAATATATTTATACATTTAAATATCCCTAAGTTCTTATTTCTTTATCATTCATAAATAGAAGCTGTTGAGAAGGAACTCTCAATCTTTTTCTTATCTTCAGGAGCACACTTCCTAAATTTTGTTAGTTAAATTATAGCTTTTTATTTTACTTATAATACTGATATCATATTCGATATCTGATCCATTTAACATCATAACTGTTTTTAAAATGACTCAATGTTTACCTTCAGTCATTTCTTGTTTTTATATAATTCCAGTTATTTCTTGTTTTTTAGTTTTTAAATTCTGTTTTTCTCCTCAGACAACATGGGTGTCTGTTGCATTTAAAACCAAACCATTTTACTCATATAAATTTCTTTGTCTTGTCTCCTTTCTTTTAGAATGTGCTATACTATTATCTTCTTATCTATTTTTTATGATTTTGCTATTTTATTCTTATTTTAATAACATTTTATTACTATGTAGTAATACATACACATTCCAAAAACTAAAATAAAAACAAAATCACAACACATTCCTATCCCCAAAGACCACCGCTACAATGCCACTAAAAGGATATATAGTGCATGTCCTATAGATGTTTTCCCCATATATATAAGTAAACATATACATACGTATTTTCCCTGTCATCTAAAATATGAAAGTTCTTGTTAGTAATCCAAGACCAGCCTATTTGTATTCAGCCTTTGGCAGATAGCTTTTTGGCCTGGATGGCAGTGCATTCTCAAACTTTAAAAGCTAATAATTTTACCAAATTGTGTTACAGTACTGGTGACTGTATAGTTTTTCCGCCAGGATATGTTTGTCCTTTTAACTTGCAGATTCAGAATTTTCTTTATTTCAGTGTTTTGATATTAAAGTCAGAAAAAATAGCAGTTTATAGGCTTCTGGTAACTCTGGGAAGAATCTTAAAGCCCGTTAGGCCATGGGAGGAGACCACACGGAGACGCTCCACAATATTGGTGGTGTCATTCCAAACCATGTGTGAAGACCCGCTCCCTGGCTGGTTTTTTCAAAGTGTTATAATTTTCTTGATAATAATACAACTATTTCCATCACTAAGAAGCAGTCCCAATTCCTTTTCAGTCCAGTTCATTTTATTTAACAAGAAGCCATTTCCAGCTCTTTCTTTTCCGTTCACAATTTCTACCATAAATTTTAACCGATACATACCAATTCATGAAGAATTTTTACTGGTTTTATTTCAAATTCCATCTGCTTGCTTCTTGTTTTCCTACTTCTTTTTCTTTCTTTCTACATGCAAAAACACACACGCACACTCACAGAGGCACACACATAAATTGTCAGTCTTCCGTTGTTTGTGTCACGAGAGTGGTGATAGTCTGAGAATTATCCGTATGTAGTGGTGCCACAGGGACTCAGACTCAAATATGAGTTCCATGATATGGACTCATATTCTCACTGTAGAACTGTATCAAGTGTGCTCGTGAGGTGGGTGAAGGTTTGGGTTTCTGTTGAAATTTCCTGGGAAGAGAATGTGAAAAGATGTGCATCATCATTCTAACAATATTCAAAAAAACGTTTTAGATTTCCTTTTTCTCCCTTCTCCTAAAGATTCTAAGACAATCACAGAACCTGAGGAAACATGGCAGAGGGTGGAGAACAAGGATTTAAAACAAGGCAAACTGGTTGTATAACCTAACTGTCCTTAGGAAAGCAGGCCAATGAAATGCATTTTCCTTGTAATGGCTTTCATTTCAGGGTAACATGTGGTTTTCCCCGAAAATGTGATGATCTTCTGTTAACATATCATTTTGATCTCCTTTTGTTGTCAACATTCTAATTTTGCTGAGTTACTGGCTTTACACTGACTACGGTGATGGAGACTTACCAGCTCAGTATTACAAGATCTTTCACTAAGAATACTGTGACTGAATTTTCCTGTAGTTTAATTGCTTTGGAAAACAAAATGATGTGTTGGTCTCTAATCCTGTAGGCTTGACTGTGAAATGCCTAGTATAGAATCTAGAATCTGTTCAGGGTAGATACTCAGCAAATAGTGATTTGTTGTTAAAAAGATAAACGATCGGCAAATAGAAGAAAATGATTTAAAGAAATAGCCATGAGGTTTGGGCTTCTTAGAATGGGCAGTTTATGACAAAGATAATTTAGTAATTTCTTCCTTATTTGGCCCAGATTTAAAGCACAATCCATATTCTGGAAACTTGCAATGTCTCCTACTGAGAGAATAATTCTCTGCCCTTGGATGGAGAAGGTCTTTTTGGATAAAGGTATGAACGCTCAAACACATACATACACACATTCACATATACACTATCACACCCAGTACAGACACAAAGTAGATTAAGTTAGTGTTGCTCTTGTATTGTGCCACAATGGGAAGGAGAACTGGGAAATGGATCAGCTTTCCATTTTACTGTTATTATTGGCTGACTCAAGCTAATAGCTGAAAAGTTTAGCTTCCAGGCAGTCCTTTCAAAGTCTGGCCATTTATTCAGGATAGGCATCTGGAAGATGGGATGCTTATCTATACTATTCAGTCCCATCCAGCCCAAACGTGGTTAGAAATATAACAAGATTATTTCCTGTGAGAGAAAGTTGGACCTTCCTCTTGTCAGCAAAACTAGAACTGCTGGATTTTTTTTTTAATTTGAGAAATTTCATTGCTTCTTGTAATCCAGCTGTGTCCAGGAAGGGACAGTTATAATCAAAGTATAATTCACATTTTCCACTCTCTCCAAAGCCTTCTGTGGGAAATTAGGGGATAATGAATATTTGTATGCATTTTTCATTCTTAATAAATTCAAATGTGATTGGACTGGTTTTGTGGGAAAGAGGGAATTGAATACCTTGAACTTACCTCTTTTGAAACAACTTTTGATTTTATCAGCTATTTTGACTTCGTAGAAACACTCAGCCAAACCGTCTTGTTTGTAAGTGGTTGGAATGATAAGACAATGGCACTACCTTGTTTTGAAGGGACAGAACTTTGGGTGGCCTGAGGACTTTCCTGGGCCACAGGCTTCAGTGTGTCCTATCCCAGGGACTGTAGCTTTCGCTTGTATATATGGAATTCATTTTATAGGAGTTACTAATATAGCTTTATTAAAAAAGCCCCAGGGCTTATGAATCATTCATAATCATTAGGGATTACCTCTCTCCCCATTAGAACCACAGGTTTTAATATAAGAAATTGAGGTAATCTAGTCCACATATATCTCATTGGCCAGGTCTAGTCACATGGCCCCACCTAACATGACCGGGCACGAAGTCTAGTGTCTACACTGTGTCCAGAATTGGGAAGAATTGAACATATTAATAAACAGCAATAACAATTACCTACATGGATGTGTTGCTTTTAAAATATGTTCACAGGTTCTTTGATGCTCTTCTTTTCAAAAGGTGGAGCCTAATTTCTCTCCTCTTGAACAGGAGCTTAGTGATGCACTTCTAATGAATAAAATGTGGTAGAAGTGATGGCTTTGACTTCCAGGACAAAGTCCTAAAAGGCACTGTGGATTCCTCCTGCTTTCTTTTGGATCCCTTACCCTGGAGGAAGCCAGTTGTCATGTCATGAGTTTGTTCAAGCAGCACCCCCCACAAAGCACAGGTGGTAAGGGACTGAGGTCTCTGCAACAGACATTACTAACCGGCCAACCGTGCAAACAAACATAAAAGCAGATCCTGCAGTCCCAGTCAAACCCAAAGACGGCTGCAGCCTTGCTCAAAATCTTAACTGCAAACTGACAAGAAGTCTTGAGCCAGAACCACTCAGCTTAGATTTTCCAGAATTCCTTACTGACTAACAATTGTGTAAGATAATAAATACTTATCATTGTTCTAAGCCAGTACATTTTGGAGTAATTTGTTGTACAGCAATAGAGAATTGATCAGTTGATTTTCATCTGATTTGAAGGTTATGTTTGTTTCAGTAAGATCTAAAAATATAGGCTATGTGGCATAAACCGTCTCTAATTTTGTGGTCCTATGAGGTAACTTCAAAGAAACTTTTATCCACAAGGGCAGATTAAACTGATGGACTAGTGGCCTGAAAAGACATCTTTGCCTACTGAGGTGCTTGATCCTCAAAAGAGAAAGCCATAACTGTGAGTGCTCCAAATTGCAGCGACTTGTGGGCTATTCCTCCCTGTCTTGCTGGCATCATGCTTCAAGTCGAGCAGAGATTCATTTACCTGGTGTCACATGAGCCGAGGAACAAGATAGGGTCCCGCTAGTCTCTGGCAGGGAAACAGCATCATCTGTCTGCCACACTTCATAGGGTTTGGGGATGGCCAAAGTACGTAATGTGAGGCAAGCTGTTAGGAGCACGAAAGAATGGTGCAAATGTACCACCGGGATTACCTATCAGTCAGAAAAGGTTACGTTTTGCTGTGGTAATGGAAACTTCAAAACCTTATGGGCTTACAGTCCTTGAGGTTACTTTTTTGCTCATGTTAGACAGCTTCAGGTTGGCTGTGGCTGTGCCATGTAACCGTCATACGGAGGCCCAGGAAGCATAGCAGCCTCCAGCTGAAGCAGTGGCACTTGCCATGAGAGAGGAGAAAAAGTCATGAAGGACTTCCTCGAAGTGACGCTGTGGCAGGGGTTCCCGAGGTGGCCCCTGGGTTTGGGGATTCCCTTGGGGGACTCACACAGCAGATAGTGACACAGAGATGACTTATCACAGGGGAAGGATCTGAAGCAAAAGCAGAAAACAAAAAGGAGCTTGGGGCAAAGTCTGGAGGAAAGCAGGGGCAAGCTTCCGAGTCACCTCCCAGGGAACTCACACAGGATGTGCTAAATTCACCCAGCATCAGACTGTGACCCCATGTGTGCCGTGTCGTCTACCAAGGAAGCTCATTAGAGACTCAGTGCCAGGGGCTTTCACTGAGGGGTGAGCACGCCAGCACCTTCTGTCTAGCACATACCACAGTTCTGCCTTCCCAGAAGGAAAGCATGTGTTCAGCATAAGCCACACTATTTGCACAAACCATTACCTAACGATGAACCATTCTTCTCAGAAAATGATTGGAACCTTCCCAAAAGCCAGACCAGGGCCAACCTTACAAGCAAGACTTTCTAAACCCAGCTGCCTCGGCCTGCTCCATTAACTCCTTTCTGCACACACACCACTTCTGCTCACATTTCACTGGGCAAAGCAGGTCACATGACCAAACCTGCCATCAGTGCACTGAGGAAGCATAATCCTCTTGCAGGGAGTGGGAGCCCCTATTTTTGAACAATAATTTTGAATGATAATACAATCTACTACAGATTAGTATCTCTATAGGTATGAATGAAACATTAAAAAAAGGAATTGATACCTTCTATATATGTGTATGTGTATACCTCCTACATATTTTCATGGTTTGGGTTTATATAATTTAGATATTTTTATTGAATTATATAATGATATGAAGGGAAAAATGTAGCAACAAATATTAGTGAGATACTGGGTACCGATTAATAAAAAAACACAATTGTTAGTCTTTCTACATTATAATTCTGTTTTTCCGGATCAGCTGGACTTCTGATTGCTCTTGGAGGAAGTGTTTTGATTCTGCACTTGCCTTTCTCTAGAGCAGCTCTGCCTCTGTGAAAGCTCTGATCCTCTCGGGCACTGGGGACCAGACCTCTGAGGAGCTGCTTATGGCCTTTGCTATGTCTTCTTATCCTGTACCCTTTAAGTTTTCAACTGTATTTCCAGTTCTGGCCTGCAAAGGGCTTCAGCAGAAATCCCATCTGCAAAGTGTTTTGCTCCAACGCTTTCTCCAGCTCTCTCAATTGTTTGTATGTTTCTTTTATTATCTTTCCTCAGCTCTGTGACCTTCTATTCATCAGCTCCGACAACATGAAACACATTGTTTTGGCCAAGGGTTCAGTCAGAAAAGTAGGAAAGGTGGTTGGCTTCTGGCATATATACTTACAATTTGACTTTTCCATTTTTGTATTTATTGTATAGTTTCTTTTTAATTTTTAATAATCTTGTTTATGCCCCAATTAAAAACAAAGTTAATTGTTTAGAAATAGATATATAAAACTCCTTGGTTTCAAAAACAGCAGCTGTTAACCTCTGCTTCCCCCACCAAAAGACAGTTATTTATTAGGAGCTCACAATGTATTGGAGGGAACTATATTTGCAGCATAGTTTTAGAAGATAGCATCTCGCTTTCCAACGAAGGGAGGACTTTACTGTGGGTCTCTTCTTTATGGTTAGATGGCAGAATGTTTTATTGCTATTTATAAAAGCCTGCCTTAAAATAATGCAATATTGGTTCTCCCAGAGTGGAATCTATTTGGAAAACTAATTATCTCCAAATGGCTGCAAAATTTCAAGAATCTGCCAAGGAGACAAATCAAGAAAACCATCTAGATGACTTATTGCAGTACGGGGTACTGTGGAACTCTTGGGACCTCCCCAACAGCTATTTAAAACCCTCCAGCTCCCTTCTTCTCCTCCCCACTCCAACCTTTGCAGATGACCTCAGCTCATATTTCACAGAGAAAAATAAGGACCAACGAGGGAGAACTCTCTCAGCTCCCTCTTCTTCCCTGCTTACATATTTATCTGCTTTTATGGCTTCCTTATACCCTTTCCTTCCATCTCAGTGGAAGACTGTGCTTTGCTCCATCCCAGGCTGATCCCACTAGGTGAGTTCCTGCAACTTCAAGGTTCTTGCTCCAGCAAATAACTCTCCCGTGCCTGTAATTTCTCCACTGCTCTTTCCTTTCAGCCCATATATCTACTCAGATTTCTTCAGTTTAAACAACAGTAACACACAAACATACACACACACACAGAGCTACTGTCTTTTTTTCCCCTTAACTAGAAAGGCCATTAGGGCACCAGCCATGCTGTTTACTATGGCAGGTGAGGCACCGGCCGGAGTGAGGGGTTCTGCTGCAGCCTGCGTGCAGTTGTGATGAGGGCTTCTTTATTAGATGACTGCTTTTCATTCCTTGTCCTATCAAATACATAGTATAATTATTTGAGTTTCTTTTGGGGGGAAAATACCTGGACTAGTAAGTGCTTTAAAAGGCAAAGAAATGGTCTCATTACCTTCTCCCAATAGAGCAATCAGATCACGTGCTGAGAACCTGCTCTGTGCTAGGCACTGAACTAAACCTTTCTTTGTGGATTATCTAATTTGTCCTAATGATAACCATCCTGCAGATGAAGAAATTGAGGCCAAATATTAAGTAACTTATTCAAGCTCACACAGCAAGTAGAGAGCAGAGCCAATTGTTTCCTTTCCAAGACTCTGAGAGCATCCGTCTTTAGGGGTAGGACACCATGTACTGGAAAACCAAGCTTCAGGTAACAGGAGTGTGTATTCTCTGGGATTCTCCTGAAGCCACTGAGATAGCGCACATGCCCTCACACGTGCTCATTCACTTTCCTCTCACACTGTTTTCAACCAAGTCTGAGCACGAGACTCATGCCTGGTGTCAATCCAGACCAACTGAATCAGAATCTGGGGGTGGAGTGTGGACACCTGTGCTTGGTAAAAGACCCCAGGTGACTCTGAGGTGCAGAGAGGGTTACCATTGCTCTCTTCCCTCCACTATCCTGCTTCCTATTGTCTGTCTTCTTCTACTGTGTTCTCTTCTCAGTGGAGAAAAGCACTGCATTTTGAATAATGAAATAGTTTGATAATCAGCTTCCTGTGTATAGTGTTGCTGGAAATAATCTTATAACTGCATCTGATCACTAAAAGGTAAGTACAACTCATGCCTGAGAAAATACGGTATTATGAAATGATTTTTAAAAGCCCCATTTTCCCTATGTGTCTTGAAGTTGTTTCTAGTCAAAGGTTCATCTAAGTCTTAGACACATTCAGTGAATCAATGTTACCTTTCAGTTCCTCTGCTATTAATCCAGTTGTGTATCATGTATTCCCCTGTATAGACAGTTTCACAGAAAAAATAATTAATTTACACAATGTATTTAATACACTGTTTATTGAGTTTAATTTCTCCTGCTATTAAAAAATATATATTTGAAATCACCAAGCTACTTAATGTGATATATTGCAGGGAGGTAAAAATGCATTTTGAAGGGATTCGTTTCTGTTCTATGCCATTTTCAATTTAACTCTGTTGTTCTGTGAAACTAAATGTCAAAACTGACTTTGAAAAATAATAATAATAAAAAAGTTGAAACTACTTTGTATAGAAGGAAAATAATTATTTTCAAAAAGAATCTCTGACTTTGCTAATGTTGAGGATAATCTGCGGCTCCACACTGAGATCCTCTTTTTTGTCCTGGTGGGGGTTATCTGTCAGCAGAAAATTACCGTATGCTTTCTGAATATCAAGCTTCATCCTCAGAAAATGTACAGTATTTCTAAGATTTATGACACTAATGGAAGTCTCCTGGCAGCAGTGTGATCCATTTTGCTGATATACAGGAAGCAGACACGACTCTAATCTCCTGTTGCACATATCCAAAGGCTGAAGAAACCAACATCTTAATTAGCATAGAAACAAGAGATGTGAAAGCCTTCAGTCCCTGAATGAACTAAGTCCTGTAATAGAGTCATATATAACAGAATCAGGCTTGATCACATTTAAACAAAAAAAAGGATTGAAACAAACATTGGCTATTATGTGCTCTATGGCTTTATCAAAGGGCATCAGAAAATAAATGCATCTGGGATTTTAAAGGGCAACCTCTGTTTTATAAGATAAAGTTTGTGACCTGCAAAATAACTATATTTATAGATTTTGCCTTTGGAAGGAATGACCTGTACATTTGTAAAAAATGTAACTCTGAAATATGAGTATGTCAAAATTAAAGAACATTAAGCTGAAGTCAAATTGAATGTCAGTCCCCGTTTTTCCATTAACTAACTGTGTGATCTTGGGTCCATTACTTGATCTTTCAGGGCCTCACTCCTTTTGCTGCACTAGATAATCTCCAATGACTTTTACAGCTCAATCATTTTATGGCTTCATTAGGTTCCCCATAGGAGAAGCTAACAAGTGAGCTGGAATTATAATAAACAAGCCTGCTCTTCTGTAGTGACAAGAAGCACCTGACTCCAAGTCAGACGGCTGCATTCTCCTCTCTGCAGCACCACCTTAAAATCATATGATGTGGACAAGCTTGTAACACCTCGGTTTTCTCAGCTGAAATTAAATTAGACGTAGTGGTCCCTCCCTGCACTGATGAGGGTTTTAAGTGAAATTCCACATGTATTAGTCCGCTTAGGCTACCATAACTATACACCACAGGCTGCATGGCTTGAACACCAGAAATTAATTTTCTCCCAATTCTGGAAGCTGGAAAGTCCAAGATCAAGGTCCAACAAGGTTGGTTTCTGCTGAGAGTTCTCTTCCTGACTTGCAAACAGCTGCTTTCTCTCTCGTTGTCACATGGCCTCGCAGATAAAGAGCTCTGATGTCTCTTTCTCTTCTTAGAAGGGCACCGGCCCTCTCAGATCAGGACTCCACCCTAATGACCTCAGGTAACCTTTATCACGTCTTTATATGCTCTAGCTCCAAATGAATTTTGTGGGGACACAATTGAGTCCATAGCATCAAATATAAAAATTCTTGTAAACACGTAATTTTTTGTTAATGTCCTAATAAGGCTCAGTAGTTTAAGTATACTGGGCATTCATAGCCACTGGCGGTGAGACTACCCAAAGCTACAGTGTTTTTGAAGGGTTATTTAGCAATATCCACTAAAATGTAAAGTGCTTGTATCTTTTGAATCAGTATTTGTACTTTAAAAACTTACACCCCTGATGTGCTCTAAGAATTGCACAAAGATGTATATATGAAATAGTCACTGAAACATAGTTGAAAAATTGGGAGAAATCAATGTGAATAAAGTGAAGGTTCCTATGGCCAGGATTCTCACCTGGCCCTGGTTGGCTAGCTAACTACACACATGTGGGCAATACATTGTTATTGACTCTATATAAAGAGTTCCGTCCAGTGCTCTGTGCAGGACAGTTACATGGCTGCAGGGCTGCAAAGCTGCAGAAAAGCAGAGGCTGGAGTGGTGGCAGTTCCGAGAACAGAGACTGAGATGGCCGTGGGGGTAGAGAGGCCCAGAGGCAGAGACCAGCTTGCTGCATGCAGAGCTGCTCTGAGTGTATGGGATCCTAGTGTCTGATCTGCCACCATGGGAATAAAGTTGGGTATAAACCCTTTCACCCAAAGAATGTTCCATTGTCATTTTTCAGTCTCAATGAATCCATAGTGAACTTGTCTGGGGCTGAAGCCCATTGGCAAGACAATTGGCAATGTTGGCAGGGTTCATTGTTGACCGAAGAAAAGAACAGGCTGCCCTCATGGGAAGAGTGTTTCAGTGGGCCGCCCCAATGGATGAGGAGACATTTGAGTGTCCCCCACTGAACATGTGGTCTGACATGGTGTGGATAAAATGAGAGTTCCTCTGGCCAGGATTCTCACCTGGCCCTGGTTGACTAGCTCACTGCACACCTGTGGGCAAAACATGGCTGTTGACTCTATATAAAGAGCTCCACCCAGTGCTCTGTGCACGACACGGTGGTATGGCTGCAAGGCCGCAGGAGAGCAGAGCAGAGCAGAGGCTGGAATGGTGGCAGCGCCGAGGACAGACGCCCAGAGGCCGGCTGTGCAGACAGAGGGGCCAAGAGGCAGAGACCGGCTTGCTGCATGCAGACTCGCTGTGAGTGAACGGGATTTTAGTGACTGACCTGCCACCTGGAAATAAAGTTGGGTATAACCCTTTCACCTCAAGAACATTTTGCTGTCAATATCTTTGGTCACATTGAATCTATAGCAAACTTGCCTGGGGCTGAAACCCATTGGCAAGACACAAGGCTGGCCAAGAGGACTGGGCCCCACCCCAAGACTGGGAAGGGGTGGAGGCAACACCTGAGGCAGTAAAATTGACCCTCAGCAAAATTGGGAATTCCTTAGAGAAACAGAGTGCCCGTGAGACTGCAGGAACGGTGGGGGGTTTTCTTTTCACAATATTGGGAAAGGCCGTAAGGGAGAAAGACATCCTCCTGCAGGAAGCACAAGAACGTGAGCTGCGAGGTGCTTTGAGGAAGTAAAAAATTTGTTGGTGACTGAAATGGTGTCACTACGAGGTGCTGTGGAAATGGTAAAGGATGTCGTGGTAGCCTGAGAGGAAGCAGCATGAAAGTGCAGACTGCCAGGTGCCGTGAGACAGGTAAAGGATGTAGTGGAGCCGTCAGCCCCAGATATGGAGGAGCAGAGGTTTGACAAACAGGTGGGGTGGAGGCCCTGCTGGTGCCGGAGGCATCAGCCCCTCCTCCGTTGAAACCCCACCCAGTTGAAAGTTGGTGGAAAACCCAAAAGAAAATAAAGACTTGGTAACCGTGGGTTCCTCCAGGTGAGGTGCAGCCCCCTCCCCAGGTGGTGGAGCACTCTATGCTTCTGTCCTCAGGCTCAAGTAATGACAGCACAAAAGGAAATATGGTCTGCTTCTTGAAGGAAGAATTTAAAGGGCCCTATGAAGGTCACAAGGACCCAGATGTGGGCTGATTTGATGAAGGCAGGAGCAGACAGAAAGAAATTGGATGGAAAGTCAAATAGACTCTTACAGGAGCTGTGGCAACAACTGAGACCGGAGCAGGGGTTCCGGCTGCTGAGGGCAAAGCAGAAGGCAGAGACAAAGCAACAAGATCGTCCTGTGTGTCTGCAAGACTTTCTGCTGGAGAGGCTGGAGAAGGTGGGTACTGTAAGGCCCACCCATGGTTCTTTTGGTTAACTCATTTGAGTAGAACTGGTTTGAATACTGCTGGGATGACAGCTTGGTGGCAATGGATCTCTTCAGGCTTGAGGGTTATTATAATTTGTTATTTGTATATTGTATTATGTTACTATGGAATTGGGTTACAATGTTCCAGCTTCCTTGCACAGAGACAACTGCAGAGGACTGAGGGCACATAGATTGAGAGGTGAGACTCCTGGAGGGGTGGAGTGTGAATAAAGTGAAGGTTCCTATGGCCAGAATTCTCACCTGGCCCTGGTTGGCTTGCTCACTACACATGTGTGGGCAATATGTTGTTATTGACTCTGTATAAAGAGCTCTGCCCAGTGCCCTGGGCAACACAGTTGCACGGCTGCAGGGCTGTAGGAGAGCAGAGGCTGGAGTGGTGGCAGTGCTGAAGACAGAGACTGAGATGGCTGTGGGGGTAGAGAGGCCCAGAGGCAGAGACCAGCTTGCTGCACGCAGACTCGCTCTGAGTGGACGGGATTCTAGTGACTGACCTGCCACCATGGGAATAAAGTTGGGTATAAACCCTCTCACACCAAGAATGTTCCATTGTCATTTTTCAGTCTCACTGAATCCATAGTGAACTTGCCTGGTACTGAAACCCATTGGCAAGACAATCAACAAATAATTTAATATACTATAGTAGATCATACAATGGAATATTTTATATCTGATATGTACCCATACTATGAAATATTACATATCCATTGAAAATGTGGTTAATGTATAAATACTAACATAAAAAGATGTCTGCGTCCTGTTAGAAGAAAAGGCAGTGCAAATTGCAACATAATTTCTATAGTATGATTGCTTTTTTTGGGCAAATATATATGTTTTGGAGGAATTATACATTAAGCTGTTTACACCAACTTTCTTTGAATGGTGTGGAATTCTAGGAGGCTTTCACTTTCTAAGTTATCCTTTTCTCTGACTTTGAATTTCATTTTAAGGATAGGGAACGCAAACTTTAACACTGCCGATTCTTGAAATGCTTAAAACACTTGAAATATTTTTAACACTATTTTTATTGAAGAATGATTGTATATAGTTCAAACAATTGCCAAGCTTATTTCGAAAAACAGAAGGGTCTGACCTTGTGTCTCTTACATCTCATCTCTCTGCTCCTGATCATCTGGAAGCTTATCCCACTCCTTCAGCAATTTCACCTAATATTTATGTATGTATTATGAAATAGCATGCATCTGTTGATACTTGTTGATTGTTTAATCTTAGGCATTATCTCCTGTCTTTCATCCGCAGAAGGTTTAAACTTCCCTCTTTGCTTCTTGCCTCCCCCGAGTACATACTCCTTAACCTGTCACTTTCTGTATATCACAACTTTGGCTTAATTAATATTCAGGGTTTACATTACTGTTACTATGTAAATATTGTTCTTGGCTAAGCTACATAGTACACTAGAACGAAATATCCTGCCTTATACAACTTTTGTATTCCTATAGTTACTAATTATCTTGTATTTGCTTAGTTTCATATGGGTGTATCACTATTTCTTTCCTTCAGAGTTGTACAATTTCTTTCAATATAGTCAAACATAACAGGTAATCCGTTCTATTTTTGTCATCGTCCTGATTCATTCAGAAAACCAATAGTAGTGTTTGAAGAACTAATGCTTATGAAATATTGACAAATTCCCCTTGATTTTTTTTCTTTAATTTTTTATCTTTTCCTCTGTGTAGGCAGCTAGATCATCCTGTTTTCATTTCTTCAGGTTAAAAAAAGAAAATGACAGCAGACATTGTGAAGGTAGAAGAGGAGGAGTCTTTTCTTGACTTTGATTTTTCAAAGCTTATAACCTGAGGGAATGGGAAGGCTTATGGGCAAATGAAAATATTTTGGATAAAACCTCAAGAGTAAGAGACAAATGTCCCCTACCCCATTTGTCCTGACCGACTCAAGTCAGAGGGGAAATGATGGGATAGAGGAGCCTGGCTGACTTGAAGATGGGAAGGTCAGTGTTGACTGATGGCCAACAGTCCACTCTTGTGAGAACTCCAAACCCTGCACCTCAGGCCCTAAGCTCACATTTTTCCTATCAGTTCTGGTGAGAACATCCCTCTACAGTAGCCATCATATCTTCCACAGAACACTCCAGACAGGCAAAGCCCTGGACTGTGTAAGCATGTCCCCCTGCAATAACACAGGATGCTTGCACACCCGAAGGAGTTGGGGGTCTGGATTCTTGGCAACTGGTGGTATTGAAAAAAACCACCATAGCCTCTTCATGACTTGTATCAGTGGTAAAGTATAGTCCTATTATTGGTGCAAATATTTGAGAACAAATTGAACTGTTGTGTAGGCTGTCCATTAAAACGGTTGAATCAATGAATTAGAGACTAAAACTAATGGAGAATTCATGCAGTGGCTCAGTGGAAGGAACAAGGAGCCTAAATTCAGGCAAATCAGTTAATTACTATACCCAATTTCTCATCTGTAAAATGAGGATAATTATAGCTTTTTACCCTTAGAATGGTTGTTGCAGGTAAAAGTATATTGAAAATTTAAGTATACAACACTGGGTATCATTTTATGTATATTCATTGATTTTGTAATTCAACAAACAAATAGGGTATAGACACTAAATCTGAGCAGAAGAGCAAAAGGGTATTTTCACAAGTAAGCCCATTACATCATGAGGGAAATTATATCATTTGCCTCTCCAGGTTATTACACCTGAGAAAGGTCACTCAAATGTGACATATTAATTCTAAATACTTCCCTGCTCTTTAATTTACATTTCAACCTCAGTGCCTACTTGTCAGATATCATCTGTAAACACTGATTAAGTCCTTGTGAGTACCACAGCATGCTTGCCACCCACAAAGCAAATTATGAGACATTGCCTGTCACCTGAGAGCATTCAGTCTGCCCCTGAGTGCTGATTTTACTAGTAGAGGATCTCTAAGACTCTAAACTAAAATAACCTCATAGTGCCTCATTGAAAAGCAGACTATAAATTTTTAGGAGTAATTGTTCTCATCAATCGCAGCTTTTGTCTTTGGCAGTGAGAAGGAAAGTGGGGGAGAAGGGAAAGCTCTTTATAGAAGAATTCCAATTAATAAATATAGAAGGAATGAGAAAAACAGAAAATCATTATTAGTGAAAACACTTATTGCAGGCAAGGTCCTGTCTTGCCAATGGGTTTTAGCCCCGGGCAAGTTCGCTATGGATTCAGTGCAACCAAAGATATTGACAGCAGAATGTTCTTTGGGGTGAAAGGGTTTATTGCCCGGCTTGTTCTCCTGGTGGTAGGTCGAGCACTAGCATCTCTGCCTCCATGCAGAGCACTGGGCCGAGCTCTCTATATAGCACAATAATAGCTTATTGTCTAAAGGTGTGGAAGTGGTAGCCTTGCAACAGGCCAGTTACATCATCAGGTGGTTTAAGTTCAGTGAGGATCCTGGCCATAGGAACCCCAACTTCCCTACACTCCACCCCTCCAGGATTCTTACCTTAAACTCTACACGCTTTCCATCTTCCGCAATGGTCCCTGTACGAGAAAGCTGGAGCACTCTAACCAGATTCCACAATAGTAACAGAGGATAACAACAACTTAGAGATAAAAAAAATTAAGACACAGGCAACAAAAATTATAATAATCCTCAAGCCAGAGAATGTTCCCAATCCACAAAGACTTTAGGGGTGATAAGACACATGTTTTAATGCCACCAACATAGGCAAATCTTGTCCATCAGGTAGGATGCATGCAAGAGAGTGGTCCTGTGATAGGACTGTAGCAGGAAGGGGGTCCCTTCCAGGTCTAGTATACCATACTTTTACTCCTGTCCTGGTGGGGGTTACCAAAGGGTCTATATATAGTGCTACTGGAGGTGCATGCACTGGCCATAATGATAAAGCAAAACTCCCTGGTAAGATGCTTCTCCCTTCTGGCCGTTCAGGATATACTACTGTGACCTTTGGGGGCCACTCTGCTGTTATTCCAGGAATACACAGGAGGCCAGCTTCCAGGCCTTGTCCCCAAGGTGCCAGGAGAGCCAGCCATCATTGGTTCATGTGTCAAAAGGTCCAAGGCTACGTCCACTCAATGGAGTCTCTGGGATTCAGTGCAGTTGGTGCTGGCAGCAAGATGTTATTCTGGTGGCTGAACCTCGGCTTCAGTGATTCTTCCTTGGTTTGCACTTGCAGTTGTATAGGGGAGGCAGCCATATGTGTTAACATGTCTATGGGGCTCAGGGCTCCCTTTTCGGGTCTCTCATTCAAACATCATAGCACAGTCCATAAGTGGACTGACCATCCCTGCAGACTATTGGTATCTGACTTTAGTCCAGATATTAACAAGCCATTGTGCCTCTCTATCATGCCTGCTGCAGTAGGATTGTATGACACATGAAACTTCCACTAGATTCCCAGCTGTTGCAACCATTCTTGCAGTGTATGTCCAGTAAAATGGGTGCCCTGATCACTCTCAATTACCTGTGGTTGGCCATAGGCAGCAAAGAGACACTCCAGGCCTCTTTTGGTCGTCTGCTGGTCTGCACAACAGGTAGGAAAAGCAACCAGAAGTCCAGTAGCTGTGTCCACACAGGTCATTGCATACCGATATCCTTCTGACACAGGTAGAGGCCCAATATAGTCTATCTGCCACCTGACGAGGGGTATAGGCCCCTTAGCTATTGTCCCATGTTGCTGGGGAACTCGGTGTAAGTCCCTTTTGGAGCACATGACACACTCCTGCCAGGCCCTACTAACTTCTTCGGAAGTCAAAGGCAAGCCCCATTGATGGGCTACAGCCCACATTGTCTTTTGCCCTGCATGCAGCAAACGCTGATGTAGCCACTGGGCAACATCAGAGGCAGGCTTTCCTTCTAATCAACGTATCTGGGCCAATTTATCTGCTTCATCATTTCCTGGGGATGCCAGTGGCAAAAGACCTGTCACATGGTATACTGTAATTATTTTAGTCTGACCACAGGCCCATAAGTCTTGCCACAATTCTTGCCCCAAAAGGGGTCAGTGACCAACCGGCTAGTTGGCATGGTATCAGGTTGGTAGCCACAGGGTCAAGCCCTGACAGACAGCCCAACTGTCAGTGCAGAGAACTATAGGGGAGGGCTCCTGGCTGATCACAAGCCACACGGCCCACAACTCTGCCCACTGGCTGCTCTTCCCCTCACCATCTTCCATCCATATTGTCTCAGTCTTGGGATGGAAAGCTATGGCCCTCCATTTTGGGGGCTGCCCATGGCTGGAGCCATCTGTGTACCATGCTTCTTTGGGTATAGGGGCCCTTCCCTCCTGACAGGGACTCTTTGCTACTAATGGTTCAAAAGCAAGTTCTTCCTGCTTTTCACTAGTATATGTCACCAGCCCCAACACACATTGGAGTTCTTCACTCAAGGGGCTACTAGAAAGGGCGCTACACTGCTGTTGGTAAGCACCGAACTTGGCTAGTGTGGGTGTTTGTGCCACGCCACTCCTTGGCTTTTGGGTCCAGTCTCGTACCCACCCCAAGATGGGATAGGTGGTTATTACCTGTATGGGGGGCATTCCAGTGATGGGTTCTGTAGCCAGCAAGGCATGATACACGGCAGCCAGTTGTTTTTCTATCAAAGTGTATCGTACCTCTGCCCCTTTCCAGAGATGCGACCAGAATCCAACGGGTTGGCGAGTTCGTTCAAGCCGCTGCCAGAGACGCCAGCCATAACTGTCTTCAGTGACATAAACATTCAGCTCACAGGGCCTTAATGGGTCTATCACACTCAAGGCCTGCACGGCCCTGACTGCCTGTTTTGCTGTAGTAAAGGCAGATGCACATGTCTCATCCCACTCCCACCTGACACCCTTTCGTACCAACTGGTATAAGGGCTACAGAATTTGTGCCAAGTGTGGGATAAACACTCTCCAGTAGCCTAGAAGACCCAAAAACTCCTGTAGCAATGTTACAGTTGTGGGGGTAGGAAAGGCCTGGAGTTTATCTATAACTGCTTCTGGTATCACTTAGGTCTTACCGGACCAGATGACCCCCAAGAATTTGAAAGAAAAACCAGGTCCCTGAACCTTGGTGCTGTTCACAGCCCATCCTTTCTCCTGTAAATGTTGCAGCAGTCTAGGTACTGCACCTTCTAGATCTGAAAGAGAATCGGACATGAGCATGACATCATCAATATGAATGGTACAGCCACACCGTTGGTGGTTTCTCTCATGTCGCCAAGTCCTGGCCTACGAGTCCATGACAGATGGTGGGACTGTGGCAGTATCCCTGTGGGAGGATGGTGAAAGTCCATTGCCATCCTTCCCATGTGAAGGCAAACTGTTCCTGACTTTCCTGCTCAATGTCAATGGAAAAGAAGGCATTAGCAAGATGTACCACATAATATGTTCCTAGTTTATGGCTGAGAGTATCCATCAAGCCTGCAATAGAGGGGACAGCAGCATGCATAGGGGGTATGACCTTATTCAGTTCTCTGTAATCCACAGTCATACGCCAGGAGCCATCTGGCTTTTTTACCAGTCACACTGGGGAATTGAAAGGACTATGGGTGGGCTTTATAATACCCACCTTTTCCAGCTCCTGGAGAGTTTCTCCAATCTCTTTATGTCCCCCAGGCATTTTGTATTGTGTGGTATTAGTCACCCTCCAAGGTACAGGCAAAACTATGGGTGGGTGCCTAGCATGTCCCCTCAGAGCTCTCTTCACCACATGTACTCTCAGTCTGAGCTCACCTGCAAGTGGTCTGCAGCCATAGACCCTGCAGGATATCAATCCCCAAAATATACTCAGGGATAGGAGATATATACATGGTATACTCTTTTGGGGGTAGATGCCCTATTCCCAAAGGGATTTGGGCTTGTTTCACTCTGATAGCCTTCCCCCCATATCCATCTATGATAGTGGGGGTCCCAGGGAACCATTCAGGGTTACCATGAATCAGTGAGCATTCAGCCCCTGTGCCCACCAGAGCCAGACACATTGTATGTTCACTGGGGACCAATAGATAGCTATTTCAGCATGTGGTCTCCGGTCCCCCTCTGGTCCCTCAGGGCAGATACCTTGACCCCCTCAGTCGAACCGTGTTCCCCAATCACCTTCCTGTGTGGGCTCAAGTGAGGTTGACTTGCTTTCCAACAGGAAGTCTTGCAAACAAACAGGCCAGACTTGTGGCTCTGTCTCTGACCTCTGCCTCTTTGGTCTTAATGGCTGGAACTGCTGCTCTGGTTTCAGCTGTTGCCATAGCTCTAGTAAGATCCTATTTGACTTCCCATCTAATTTCATTCCATCTGCTCCTGCCCATATTAAATCAACCCACATCTGGGTCCTCATAACTTTCATGGGGCCCTGTAAATTCTTCTTGTGAGTAACAAGTCTTATTTCTTTCCAAATTCTTGTTGCTTCAGCCTCTCCTAAGTCTGCTACTGTACGTGTCACCTCGCTTATGGGATGCCCTAAGTGAGGGGAAAGAATGGCCACTAGAGACCCAAAGAGGGATGTAGGAGCCATTTGAAGTATAATATTTCTCATCCCAGTAGTGAAAATCTCTTCATCTGGGCCATAATTCTCTGGACTATAGATGGCATTTCTTACGCCTAGCTCTCGTAGCACCTGCTGGAGTTCAGCATATGTCTGCCATCTAACAGGAGAGGATGGCAGATCACCCGGATTGGGCCACACAGCACGAAGTGCAGCCATGAGCCAATCGAGGAGCGAGTGACTCCCTGGGGTCTGATGTGCATTTTGTAATCGCTCAGTAGTTCGTCTTTTTCCTTGATGGCCTCTTCCTCCTTCAGAACACCTGGCAGCACTGCCGTCTCGTCTCCAAAGGCACCTTGCTGCTGGTGCTCTTGTATCAATGGCATCTCTTTCTTCAGGGAATCCACAGAAGTTTGTAGCTCGCATTCTCATGCCGCCATTTCTTGGGTCTCCTCTGTAGACTTTTTAATAGTGTAAGAAGCAGCCAACCCACAGTCCCCTCTGCCTCACGGGCACTCTGATTCTCAAAGGATCTGCTTACTATACCAAGGGGCTCCCCTACAGCCTCAGGTGTCACCTCCACTTGCCTCCAGTCCTGGGGTGGGGCCCAGTCCTCTAGGAGGCAAGCCACCTCAGACCACATACCCATTGGGGGACGATCCACTGTTTCCCCATTCACAGGGGCAGCCCGCTGAAGCACCCCTCCCATAAGGGCAGCTTGTCTTTTTCCTTGGTCAACAAGGAACCCTGCTGACTTTCGCCAATTGTCTTGCCAATGGGTTTTGTCCCTGGGCAAGTTCGCTATGGATTCAATGTGACCAAAGAAATTGACAGCAGAACGTTCTTTGGGGTGAAAGGGTTTATTACCCGGCTTGTTCTCCAGGCGGTAGGTCAAGCACTAGCATCTCTGTCTCCTCGCAGAGCACTGGGCCGAGCTCTCTATATAGCACAATAATAGCTTATTGCCTAAAGGTGTGGAAGTGGTAGCCTAGCAACAGGCCAGTTACATCATCAGGTGGTTTAAATTCAGTGAGGATCCTGGCAATAGGAACCCCAACTTCCCCACATGTCCACAGATGGCTGTCAAAATTAGTGGATGGATTTTGCAGGAGAGACTGTATATTTGTCGAAGTTCAAAGGGTGAGATGGATGAAGGGTATATGAGGAGCCTGAATTTTTATGTAAGTCTGAAATAATTTCAAAATGAACTAAACAAATGCATGAAATTTTTTTTATTATAAAATTTTTTAAATTAAGGTTTTATTGATATACACTGTTATGAAGGTTTCACATGAAAAACAATGTGGTTACTGCATTCATCTATATTATCGAGTCCCCCCCCATACCCCATTGCAGTCACTGTCCAGCAGTGTAGTAAGATGCCACAGAGTCACTACTTGTCTTCTCTGTACTACACTGTCTTCCCCACGACCCCCACACACTATGTGTACTAATCATAATACCCCTCCATCCCTTTCTCCCTACCTCTCCACCCATCCTCCCCCACCCCTCCCCTTTGGTAACCACTAGTCCCTTCTTGGAGTTTGTGAGTCTGCTGCTGTTTTGTTCCTTCAGTTTTGCTTCATTGTTATACTACACAAATGAGGGAAATCATTTGATATTTGTCTTTCTCTGCCTGACTTATTTCACCGAGTATAATACGCTCTAGCATCATCTATCTTGTTGCAAATGGTAGGATTTGTTTCTTTCTTATGGCTGAATAGTATTCCATTGTGTATGTGTACCACCTTTTCTTTATCCATTCATCTACTGATGGGCACTTAGGTTGCTTCCATATCTTGGCTATTGTAAATAGTGCTGTGATAAACATAGGGTGCATATGTCTTTTGAATCTGAGAACTTGTTTTCTTTGAGTAAATTCCTAGGAGTGGAATTCCTGGGTCAAATGTTATTTCTATTTTTCGTTTTTTGAGGAACCTCCATATTGCTTCCTGCAATGGTTGAACTAGTTTACATTTCCACCAGCAGTGTAGGAGGGTTCCCCTTTCTCCAATATGCATGGAGTTTATATTATAAATTTCCTTACCCAAACTTTTTTTTGTCCTCTTTATTCTACTTTTAAATTCATGCTTTGTCCTATGTTAACCTCCAGCAGCGTTCACCTTCCTATACAAATCTTCCAAATTAATTCCATATTTTCTCTCAAGTCCTCCCCAACTACCTTCTATTACCAGTAGAGGGCTGTGAACATTCAATTAAGACTCCTTCAAGTATATCTTGAATACCTACTATTGTTATGGAAGTGTGCTAACTGCAAGGAAGTAAAATGCAATATTTGCTCCAGTCCCTCCCTTAAGAAGGTAATCAGCATGTTGGGAAGATAGTAGGTATGCACATGAAAGAATGAAAGAGCAGCATTGTGAGAGGTTGTGCCTTATTTTTATGGTATTAGTTACAGGAGTTGATAAGAGACAGAGAAAAGTGATACATGCATAAATAAGAGCAATCATATTTATGATAAAAAAATTAAGATCTAAAAAATATGTAGTCCTTAGTTGGCAAGGGGATGTAAGCAGTCTGCACAGTCTTTGTGGGGAGTTTGAGGGATGTGGGAAGCAGTCATGAGACCCATCTGAATGGAGTGGAAAATCTGAGACGTTGACAAGGAGAGTGGACCCGGCCAGATCAAGGGGACTGTGAAAGCTAGATTGAAGAACTTTTGGTCCAGTTGAAAAAGATAGGCTATTTTAAGGGTTTTTAAAGGTCATTTACTTTTCTGACACCAGTATATACATGTATGGTGGATTTCAAGCCAGAACCAGCTCTCTGTTTGAAAATAAAATATCTAATGATGGACCTCCAGAGACCTTTTCTGAAATGCAAATCAAATTTTGTTCTCACGTTCTCCACCCTACTTCACCGTCTTCCCAGCCCCCCAAAGAATTCTAGAGGATTATTCCTTTCACTCATATGATAAAGAAAAAAATCATTAACATGGTCTCAGGGGCCTCTAAGATCAGAGCTCTCCCCATATACCTAGATTTCTCTGTAAACTACTCCTTCCAGGCCTGCCTTCTGTTTCCTCCAGGGCTCTGTTCTGTTATGTTTACATAAAGCTCTTCCCTCTGATTTATCCTTATCTCTTGACCAGTTTTCTCCTTTTCATCCTTTAGATGTTAGTTTAATTCCCCTATTATCACCCCCAGAACAGAGGCTTTTGTCCCAGTCTGACTGGATCTACTCATAATACCAGTTTTTAAAAATTTACATATTTGTGTATTTGCAATATGAGATCATTTGATTTAATTATGAGATTATTGTTTAATGCCTTTTTCTCGTTAGCCTATAGACTTCTGAGGCCAGAGACTATTTTCAGTTGTTTTCCTGTTGTATCTATCTCCTGTCCCTAGTATATAATAGGTACCCTAGCATATAATACATATAATTTATTATTGAATAAGTAAGTGAAATCTTAAAACATATTCATTTTCTCCATTCCCATGACACTATTCTAATTCTAATGATACGATCTTCTGAATCATGAGAAAAAATGTCCTAACTTTGAAATTATAATTTATGTGGCCCAGTATTTTATAACTGTGGAAAGCAGTTTCTCAAAGTGTTATTCGGATGCCTACATTGGACTGAATTACTAGAGCTTAAATAGAACTTGTTGATCAAAAGATTGTTATTTTTGCACAGGGCACTATGCTCGGTGCTGTGAATTATTCCAAACCAAATGATGCAGGACTTTTTCCTGGCTTATCATATGTTAACTAGGGATTTATACAAAACTACCTGTATTATATAGTAGATTGTGAGAGCTCTAAGTACTACAGCAAGAGAAGTGGGGACAACTTAATTCTGATGCAAAGAATCTGACAAAGCTACAGTGAAAAGTAACAAGGTCTTGAAAGATGGGTGTGGTTTTGACAACCAGATTTTGAGAATACAAAAATTCCAGGCAGAAGGAAAATAATAACTAAAAATACAAAGCCCGAAAAACCCAAATCACTGAAGAGGGGAGACAAGCAGGGCTAGAGCAGGGGATGGGGGGTGGCAAGTGTGTTCTGATAGGGAATAGACGAGGAAAGTCAGGCGAACTAATAATATGCTACACTATTTGCATGTCTTTGCTGGGCTGTGAGCAGTTACCCAGGATGATAAACATGCAAATGCCAAAATCAAAAGTGTGGGGTTTGGTGGTAAGAGGCTGGAAGAGAGCTCCGTAGGTTTAGGAGGGTGGGAAGAGGTGAAGAGAAGAAAACTTTACAAGAGCCTAGGGGAAACTAAGGAGGACATGACTGGGTCAGTAGCAGTGAAATCAGTAGAGGATGGATGAGAGAAGCATTCAGGAAGTGGAGAGAACAAGATTCAGCGTGTATTTGATAGAACTGAAGAACTGAAGGCTGGAAAGTTAGCATGAGTTAACTGAGGATAATTGAAAAGCAAAACTAGTAGTGAGAACATGTCAGTAACAGTAACCTGTTTTTGTTGTTTTAAACCTTCTTGTAATAGTAATCTTGTTAATATTATTCAAATCTCTTGATGGTGAAGTATTACATCATTCACATCTTTACATGATCTAATAATGTATTTGTCTGTAACTTTGATTCATCCAACTTGCCAGCTGTTGAGCCTTTTCTTATTTAAAAACCTGCAGAATTTATTGGTATTCCTTTGTGTACCCCCTTTTCACCTTCTCATTTTCTAGTTGTCTGGTTTTATTTATAGCAAAACATGATCATGCTTTACGTTTGAGAAAAAGGATAACTCCTTTTTCTTGCTGGCTGCAAATCTCTGGCTTCCATTAGTCTTTGAGCAATTTAACCTAGTGGACACTGATTAAGTAACTATCTGCCCAATATCCTGGGAGTCTCAGATGATTAAGATGCTATTCTTCTCTTCAAGGAACCCATATAGATGTAGGTAGAGCTCAATTAAATATAACAGGATATGGGAAGTGCCATAATAATACCAACAGCAAAAGCTACCATTTACATGTCCTTTTCTTTCATTCCTTCCTTCCTTTAACAAATGACTGGAGACCCTCTGCCAGGTCTTTGGCCAGGAATAGGATTTAAAGTGTGAACAAGCCTAACCCAGAATGTGCCCTTACAGAGTTTTATGATTATAGTTAAGGAATTTTACACTAAAAGATGAAAAGTAAATAAATAAGTACCATTTTTAAATTAAGTAATTAAATAGATAAAAAGTGGAGGATGTATTATGAAGCATTTGTCAGGAAATCAATAATTTCAATAATACATATTCAGTAATAATGTCAATTCTTCAATAATAATGATAGCAATATTTAATTAGAACTTAATATGTCTTAAGTACAGGCACTCTGATTCCAGAGCTAGTGATTTTATATTACATTATGCTACAATTATAGAAAATATATTTTCTCAGATGGGGGTAATGACTTACGAAGTATGATAAGTAAAGGCTTGTCTAAAAAGATAATGTTTAGGCTGAGACAAGGTGGATAAAAAGGCAAAAACTACACAAAGAATTAGGGCAGAGCATTTCAATGAGAAGAAATAGGATGTGTGAAGATTTGAAGACAGGAAAGAGCTTGTCATTTTCTAGGAATAAAAAAATAGGTTAGTTTGAGCTGAAGGTAGTGAGCTGTGAGAGAAAAGGATTTGAGTGAGATTGAAGAAATGAACAGGAACCAGATTGTGCAGGAGGTCTTGTCAGGCACAGAAAGAGTTTGGCTTTGATTTTAAGAGAAAAGAGAGAGCATCAAGCTAGTATAAGCAGGAATGGTGACATTACCCTATTTATATTTAAAAAGTATCAAGCTGGATCCTATTTAGAAAATGGGTTAGAAAGTGTAAAAGAGGAAGTTTAAAGGCTAGTAAGTGCCAAAATCAGGATTTGAATTCAAATCATTGTGACTACAAAGTTAAGACTGGTAACCACCGCTTGAAGCTATCCCCTACATTGTAGTAGACTTACAATCTGGCATGGGGCATTGTTCTACCAGACACTGAAGAGCCACAAATTGTACCCTTTTGTGTCCTCTCCCTGCCTCTGTGACCCCCATTCTGTCTTTTTTTTTTTTTGGTATCTCTAATATACAATTATATGAGCAACATTGTGGTTACTAGATTCTCACCATTATCAAGTCCCCACCACATACCCCATTATAGTCACTGTCCATCAGCGTAGTAAGATGCTATAGAATCACTACTTGTCTTCTCTGTGCTATACTGCCTTCTGGGTGCCCTACCCCTACATTATGTGGGCAAATTGTAATACCCTTTTTCCCCCTTACCCCTCCCTTCCCATCCATCTTCCCCAGTCCCTTTCCCTTTGGTAACTGTTAGTCCATTCTTGGGTTCTGTGAGTCTGCTGATGTTTTGTTCCTTCATTTTTTTCTTTGTTCTTGTACTCCACAAATGAGTGAAATCATTTGATACTTGTCTTTCTCTGCCTGGCTTATTTCACTGAGCATAATACCCTCTAGCTCCATCCATGTTGTTGCAAATGGTAGGATTTGTTTTCTTCTTATAGCTGAATAATATTCCATTGTGTATATGTACCACCTCTTCTTTATCCATTCATCTACTATTGGATACTAGGTTGCTTCCATTTCTTGGCTATTATAAATAGTGCTGCAATAAACATAGGGGTGCATATGTCTTTTTCACACTGAGATGCTACATTCTTAGGGTAAATTTCTAGGAGTGGAATGCCTGGGTCAAATGGTATTTCTATTTTGAGTTTTTTGAGGAACCTCCATACTGCTTTCCAAAATGGTTGAACTAATTTACATTCCCACCAGCAGTGTAGGAGGGTTCCCCTTTCTCTACATCCTCGCCAACATTTGTTGTTGTTTGTCTGTTGGATGGCGGCCATCCTAACTGGTGTGAGGTGATATCTCACTGTGGTTTTAATTTGATTTCTCTGATGATTAGCGATGTAGAGCATCTTTTCATATACAATAAAGGAGCCATGGATATACAATGGGGAAATGACAGCCTCTTCAACAGCTGGTGTTGGCAAAACTGGACAGCTACATGTAAGAGAATGAAACTGGATTATTGTCTAACCCCATACACAAAAGTAAACTCAAATGGATCAAAGACCTGAATGTAACTCATGAAACCATAAAACTCTTAGAAAAAAACATAGGCAAAAATCTCTTGGACATAAACATGAGCGACTTCTTCATGAACATATCTCCACGGGCAAGGGAAACAAAAGCAAAAATGAACAAGTGGGACTATATCAAGCTGAAAAGCTTCTGTACAGCAAAGGACACCATCAGCAGAACAAAAAGGCATCCTACAGTATGGGAGAACATATTCAGAAATGACATATCCGATAAAGGGCTGACATCC
>JAVSCE010009838.1:0-53797 GCA_032199065.1 Smutsia gigantea
CTGAGGTCCAGAGTTAAGATGATTTTTGCTTAAAGTTGCACATGACAGCCCTGGACAGTCATACCAGAACCAGACCCTGGGCTCTTTCCAGCCCCTACAGGGTGTGGGGTCATGAATAACCCTTCCCCTCTGTAGGGCAGATACCCAAAGAGGCTGACAACAGGGGCTTGAGCAAAAGCCTGGAAGGCAGGGAGGAGCCTGGGTGGGAGACAGGACCTGGACATCAGATATTGACCCCAGCCCACCCTGTTTGAAGGTGGAGGTCTCACCCAGTGGTAATTTCAGCTGTGGTCCAGGCCTCTGTAATGGAGGTCTGGTTCAAACCCCTTGTTTATAGAGGAGGAAAGAGAAGTCCGGAGGGGCCAAGAACTCACCAAGAGCCCCACCAAGGTGGGAGTGAGTCTGGGCCAGAGCTCAGGTCTTCAGACACTAGATCAGGGCTCTGCCTGGCAACCAGTTTGGAGGGAGCAGGGTGTGGGTCCATCTCTCCTTCCCACTGCCACCTTGGTCCTGCTTGGAGCCAGACCCCAATGTGACCGCCCAGATGGGCTCTGGCCAGGGTGTGGCAGCATGGAAGTGGGTGTGGAGAGAGTTAAGGGGAGGCAGTGTATAGGAGCTGGTGGGAGAGAAGCAGAGCTGAGATGGGGTGGCGGACTGGGGAGCTCTCCGTGGTGTGGTGGTTGCTGCAGGATTCTAGGGCCTTATTAATCAGTCTGAGGCGGCAGAGGATAAAAATACCATGGGAGCACACTCCTGGAGGAGGTGAACAAAGCAGATTTAGGAATGAGTCACAGAGCTCAAGCCCTAAATTTAGAAGGTGCTGAAGGAGGCAGCCTCCCCTGGGGGAGCCCTGTGGACCCAGCACACTGGGGCCTCAGGGCAGGGGTAGTGGTTGGCAGGAGCTGCCTGCACAGCAGCTCACTGTGATGAGGAAACAGCCATTCTGAGTTGCTGCCTAGGCATTTTACAGTATTTACAAGCCTGCTCAGACTCAGAGTCTGGACATTTAGAAGGACGAGGTTAGGCCTCCCACCACAAATTTCTGCTTTGTTTTTCCCAAGGCACTTTAAAAAATGGCCACTCAGAGTTGAGCCCATGAGAAATTAAGTGACCTCAGCATCAACCACCTCATAAGTAATAGGTGCTTGCTTTCCTGCTGTCTATCTCCAGCTCACTAGTGACCTAGGACAAAGGATTGCCCTTCCCCCAGCTCAATGTGCTGGTTCTGGAATCTGTAAGTAATAAATCTTGTGACTTTACTTCCTTTGTGTGAGTGTATTGAAAATGTGCCTTCAATCAAAGAGGCCCAGAATTTTCACTTTTTCAAAGTGGTATCTCAGCTACCAGTGGAGCTACCTGCAGACCCCATGTGGGTAGCTGGTGCCTCCTCATTCAATAGGTTATAATCTGCATGTTCTTGATACACCAACTCCAAGTTTTATAATACATGCCTCATGGAAGCTAAGCCAGTCCTAGGCCTATTCCAGTTGTGGATTTTGGCTCCAGAATAAACCCTGACCCAGGGCAGAACCTACAGCCACATTCTCTGACAGCCCTTCACTTGGTCCTGGGAACAAGGCCCTGGAGTGTGGACATCTCAGCTCTGCTCTGCCTGCTGTCTGGGCATGGTCAGGCTGATGTCCTAGCATCTAGTTGTCAGACACTAAAGAGGGGACTCTGTAGATGCAAGGAGCTAATGTTTTTGAGTGAAGGCCTCCCAAAAGGGACCCATCCAGACCTTTAGCAGCTGTTTGGAATTAGAGGTGAGAGACTGGGACAAGATGCCATAATGCCCGACTTTGCTTAACTCCCAGCCTCCAGGCTATAGATAACCCAGGCTGTTTCTTCTCCTCCAGGTCAGGAGAAGAGGGAGGTATTACTTGCAGATCAAGGAACAAAGATACAGGAAAGAAGCCATGCTTTGGTGACAGATGCCAGGCCTGTGTGTAAGAAGGCATTTTTTGAGCGCTCACTGCTTGCCAGGTACTGTGCTAAACACTCCACATGCAGGAACTCACTTCATCCCCATTGCAATAATGTAAATCCGACTAGTATACTCATTTTAGAAAGTGGAGAACTGACACAGAGATGTTTAGTTATTTGTTCTAGATCACACAGTAAGAGATTCAACCCAGACAGCCTGGTTCCCTGGCCCAAGCTCTTAGCTATTATACTAGACTGCTGAGCAGGGTAATTCACTGCATCTGTCCTGTCTCTTCTCCTGACATTCCCTCCCCACCCCTCAGTTGCTGCATCCTAAAGCTCTGGCAACCAATTTTGAGGGAGCAGGGTGTGGGTCCATCTCTTCTTCCCCACTGGGGAATTGTTCTCTGGGTCTGCAGGGTCCTGCAGCCCAGGGCACCTCCAGTCTTGGGGGAAGGGAAAGTCTAACAATATCCCCTCACCACTACTGACCCTGCTGAACTTCACAATTCACCGAGCCCTCCCACATACCTCAGCCAGGTGGGGAGGCACCTTGAGTACCACCACTTAGGTAAACAGGCCTAGAGAGTGCAGGGCTTGCCCAAGGTAGGCAGAACCATGGGGACACCCCTTTTGGGAGACCCCAGCCCAGATGACCACCACCCACTTCTGTGTGCTGGGTCTCCCTGCTGATGATGTCTAGTGAGCACTGCCGCCTGCAGGAACCCGGTTCGATTGCTGGGTCAATGCAGCCTTCCAAAAGCCTTGGAGTTTCCTGTCAGAGCCTCCCGATCCATCCGCCTGACCCCAGGCTCTCCCCTTGGCTCTGCTCAGACTGAGTGGCAGTGGGGGTGGAGGTGTCTTTGTGTGTCTTCAAGAAGGACAAGGCTGTCTAGCCCTTCCTCTACCAGGACTTCTACCAGGAACTCCAGCCCTGGGATGGTAAGAGCCATTTCTGGCAGTGCACACAACTTCCTTCGTTTAGTTTCTTCTTATTTTTAATTTCAGAGGTGGACCCTCAGTATTCTAATTCAGAACAATTTCCACCTCCTGAAATAAGAGGAGCCTCCGGGGAGTGATTAGGGTCACCTTTTGGATGGCAGGACCCCTAAGCCCTTAGGCTATTATTGTTCCTGAGGGGAGAGGCTCCTCTGAGAGGCCTGTTGGGGAGCGTGGACCTTCCCACGGATAGTCTGGCCCAGTACAACATGACTTTCCCTGCATTCTTTCAGCCCAATGCCCAGGAAACCACAGTCAGGGGCACCAAGGATAGGTAGTGTTTCTTGCTGTGTCTTATTTTCCTATCTCTCAAATGGGGCTGGTGGTCCCTGCCTGACATTCTAACCCAGTGTTGTGAAGGTCGGACAAAACGAGTATGGAAGACTTGTACTCTGGCCTAGTGCCTCTTCACGTAGAGGATATGCAGGGCCATGGCATACATACACATGCTTGTGTGCCTGCGTGCGTGTGTGAGTGCGTGCACCCACACCATCTGACTTGGGTGCCATCTGTGCACTCCCAGGCAGACAGCACCTTGAGGCTCAGTGATACGGGTGTGGCAGTGCCTCAGGTGTAAGGCTGCCAGATTTAGCAAATATTTGGGTCATATTTATACTAAAAATGATTCCTTGCTTATTTGAAAATCAAATTTCACTACGCATCCTGTACCTTAGCTGGCAACTTCGGTGCTCTGGTGTGTGTACCTGTGTTGGGCTGGCCACTCATGAGACTGAGATGGTGTGGCTGTGTGGGACTATGACAGAACATCAGTGTGATGGTGACAGTATCACCAGGAGGAGTGAGGATGTGGGTGATTCTGTATGCCTCTCTGTGACACCCTTGGGTTCTAGCAGCTCCCTTAGGGCAGGGTTTGGACTGTGTGCTCTGTGAGGCCCAGCAGGAGTAGGAGACCCGCCTTGCGCAAACAATTAGATCCGCCTCCAGCTGGGACTGTGATGTGAGCCTGTTCCCACCAGCCATCATACTGTAAAGGGTAAGTCCTCTCAAGGCTAAGTCAGTCCTGGGGGCCTCAGAGTGCTCTGTCCTGGGCCTTCCAGAGGGGCCTCTGGAACCACCTCTCCACTCTGCTGCTTCCTGGTGACATCACATAGGTCATTGACCAGTCTTCTAGAACAGTGCCCCCAGGACACTGTCTTGCTGCCCTAGGCAACCTGGAAATTTTCTCCACCCAAACTGGCAGGCTGAGTTATCCCTGAGGAGGAGGCAAAGGGAGAAGGGGCCAGGGTGTGGCGGTGGGGGCTTTCTCCTCATCTTCCAGAAGGAAGATGGAGGCAGCCATCTGTCTGTCCGACTAGATGGTGAGTAGGAGGTAGCACCCAGGAGCAAGTCAAGACTCGGTGGCTTCTCATTGTCCAGGATACTAGGCAGGGCAGGGGCTGAATCTTGAGGCAGAGAGAGGGTGGTGACTGTGCCCAGGTCACTCCCAGGGTAGGTAAAAGGGTGGCATATAATGGGGAGCAGGCATAGAGCCTTGAGTTAGGAGCTGGGAGACCCTAGGTTCTTACCTCTGCTTTGTCCTTGCTAGCTGGGCCTTTGTTTCTTCATCTGTACAGTGAGGGGCTGGGGTCAGATGACATTAGTCTGAGGGTCTTTTGTTTAGATGGGGCCACAGTGGGGGGAATTGAGGGGAATGTTAGGTCATGAGTGGCTCCAGGCAGGTGCCCTGACCCCTGCTCTAACAGCTGCCAGGGGACAGTGAGCACTGTCCAAACGACCTCTACCCCCATCCCAGGAGTCACAGTACTGAGATACTAGGATCCCCATATGGGCTCTGGCTTGCTTTGTGATTCAGCAGTGTCCCTGTGGCTCTGGCAGCCTCAACTGCTCTGTGAGGGACATGTGTTAAGGCCCAGTGCCTGCTCAGCACCCTGGGCAATGATTTCTCACATTCCCATGACCTCTCCCAGTCTGCTGAGCACCTTTTCCTTATCGTTCCACACCCAGTCTGACTCTGGCTTGGTAATGCCCCATTCCGGAAGGCTGGATCCACTTCCTGTAGAGGAACCCTGTGGCTGGGGTAGGGATTACAAGGCGCAGAGCAGGGTCACTCTTTGCCAACCTTTTCCACTGTTAATCTTTGAGAGTCTTAACACCCATCATATCAAGATGTTACCTTAACACTTTTTGTTGGAAACTTGCCATTTTTGGACAGTGTATTCTTCCCTATGTACCCTCCCCACAACCAGTTACATTTTTAGTTACTTATTTTTGGGGTGAAACTGACACATGTACAACTCTTTTTAGTGCAGTAATTCTCAGAGAATAGGTCTTATTGTAGATGCAGAAACCGAGGCTCAGAGAGGATATGTCACTTGCTCTTGGTCACAGAGCTAGGCAATGGTGTTGTCAGGATTTGAACCCAGGTTCATAGGCCCTCTGTACTGCCAGGCTATGGGAAGGAGAGGGAGTCCTAGATTCAAGTCCTGGAATTTCTGTCCAGACTTCTTTCCCAGACTCCCTCTCCCAGCCCTCCTAGGCTCACTCTTCTGCCCTTGAGCAGACAGGGCCCTTTTCTCTGCTATTTTGGGGTGTTTGAGACAGGATATGAATCTGCTTTGATCCAGTTTTGTTTGGGAGGCCCTCATGAACCCCTGAGCCAGAGATACTGCAATTCTAGGCCAGGTGGGGTGCTTACATGGCAAATTAATGATGAGCAGGATGGGGACTGTTGCCCTTCTGCCCACCCACTGGTCATCTAGCCTGGCCTGAACCCAGGACCCAGGACTGAGCCCAGGGTATGGCCATCTGAGCATAGAGGTACCAGGTCACCAACCTCTTCTGACCCAAGACTCAAAAGGTTCATTTTTGGTTAATCTGTTTGGAGTTGAGTGATGGTTTGGTTTCCGCCGTCTGTTCCTCCCTGAGTTTGTGTGTTCACCTCAGACTGGCAGCTTTCTGGAGATGGGGAAGTCCTTCTGTCAGTGTGCCCTTATTGCTATCTCCTCCTATCACCCCAGCCTTATCTCTTTTACCCTGTACTGGGTAACAGTACATGAAAGGTTTACGCCCTAGGGCCTGCTGTCTGCTGATTTGTGTGTTATTGGGGCCCTAAGAAGACAGGAGTCACCAGGCCAATGCTCCCATCCCTTTTCCTCATGGCAGGTCCCAGAGGCTATAGGTCACAAAGCCAGCTCTACTTACCCATCTTTGGGTCTCCCACCAGTCTGGGTGTGAGGCTGTCAGATAAAACCATTGAGGCCAGGGGAGGAGCGGTGATCTGCCGTAAGTTGAGGTGGAAGCAGAGGAGGTACACAGCGGACAGCCAGAGCCCAGGCCTCCTGAGCCCAAAGCCAGCCTCCCTGTCACCCACTCCCATATATAAAGAATGTGGCATAGAAGGGGCAGAGGTGATTATATGACTATGCCCCACCCACCCCCAGATCACATCAGCCTCATGGGAACCTGCAACTTATTTTACAGGATTTACTTTGCACAATGCCCCGGGGTCATTTGCCCTCATAGCTCCCTGCTCACCCCCACTCACTTCTAAAATTGGGCCTTTTTCACAAACATCTCAGAGTTCTAAGCATTTCAGGAAGAAACACCTCTATTTGTGAACCCACCATGACAACTCCTCATCTTTTTCTAGCACCTTTAAGAAAGCTGTTCCATCTCAGAGCTCTAAGATGGTGAGGCTAGGAGCCTATACCTTCTGACTCCCTCACTCTACAGAATGGAAACTAAGGACCAGAGAGGATGGGGCAGCCAGAGCAGAGAAAGGATCCAGGGGTGGGAGATGGATGAGACCTGGGTGGCTGTGTACTCACTGTGTGACACTGGGCAAGTAGTTAGGGCTGTTAGCTGCCTATCCAGGTGAGCTTACCACAGGCCCTCCTGCTACTCTGGGGCCAGGGGCCCGTCACAAGGGTGAGTGAATGCTCAGCCTTGGGCCCTCTGCCACACTCATACTGGCCTGGCCTCAGAGAAGTTGAACCTATTGGCCTCAGTCCACACAAAGTGGCTAGAGGCACAGGTGGCACTAGGACCCAGGGGGCAGGTGACAGATTCCCAGGCTGGAAGGGGTGGCTGGAGTGCTGGTGGACAAACCTTCCCTTTGGATATGGAGCTCTGAACAGCTCTGCCTGGGGAGCCCCAGAGCTCTGGAACCAGATGCTCTTGAGAGCCTAGTTTCGTCCATGGGAGGTGGGTGGACAGATGCATGGGTGCTCAGGGCAAGTGGTGGTGGACGAGGGCTAGAGTCCCAGGTTGGGCTGGGGACTGACTAAAGCTCCCAGCTGAGGCTGGAGTAAAGATTTTGCCCAGTCTGGCCAGTCTGTGAACCTTGAGGCTAGTGGGTAGGACCAACTTGTGGCTGGGTTTGTGTACTTCACTGGGAGTTGGGTTGGATGTGTGTAGGCTTGATGTGCCTTGAGGCTGGTGGGAGGTGAATCTCTGAATTGCTCTTGATTGTGGTGGGAGTGTGTGCCCATATTTGAGTCTCTGGGCTGTCCTGTAGGGGTGGAGGTGGTTCTGGGGACAGCGTGCCTGTGTGTTAAGGAGGTGGTTGCAGAGGTGGGCACCTGTGAGTATGGGAGGGGGATGGAGAGAAGGGGCTCACAATGAACTTCCAGAATCCCTCTTCTAGTACCTCGTCGCCCCGCCTCTCAGAGCCCACTGAATCTTGGCCCCTGCCGGATCCATTCCCATCCCCTGCGGGAGCCCCAGTCCCTCCGGGCTGAGTTCCCTCCCTGCGTGGTCAGGGGCGGGCGCTAGGACCCTGCGGGGCGGGGCGGGGCAGGGCCCCGAGCTCTGTCAGCTGTACCTCCGCAGCCTGGAAAATACCCAGCCCAGCGAGCGAAGCCCTCGGAGCCCCAGAGCCTAGCCCGGAGGGAGGGAGGGGGCGCGCGGGGCGAGGGGGGGGCACGGGGCGGGGCCGGGCGGCTGGACCCACTGCTCCTCCCCCCAGAGCCCCCGCGCCGCCCCGGTCGCCTGGGCTGCGGCGGCGGAGGCGCTTGCACCCCCGGCCCCGGAGGGCCCCGGCATTGCAGCGGGCACAGGTGAGCGGACACCACCCCACCCCACCCCCACCATTCGCCCGCGCGCCTCCCGCGCTGGAGCCGCCGCCGAGTTAGTTGAGCAGGTCCGGCCAGCACGCGCAGAGCCCCGCCGAGCTGTCGGTCACCTCGGATTCTGGCCTCCCACGAGTCCCGACGGGCTCTCGCGGGCCCCCCGCATCCAATACCCAGCCTCTGTTCCTGCCCCAGGGAGGTCTGGGGTCGTTCCTTCCGGGTGATCCCCGTGACTGCCCCGTGCCGGTGCTCTTTCACTAGGGGCCATCGCCTGCCTATCTCAAACTCTCCACCCGCCCAGGACCCCGGAGAGCCCCACCCGTGCCCCCAGCGCACTGACTCCCGTCCCCAAACCGGTCTTGCAGGTCCCAGGAAGGTGGCGTCAGCATCTGCAGCCGCGTTGACGTTGTTGGAGCCTTCGCGGAGGACTCAGGAGAGCTGGACTAGGACCAGGGCCCTGGGCCTCCCCATGGAGAAGTCAGCTGCCTCAACAGAGCCCCAAGGGCCTCGGCCAGTCCTGGGCCGCGACAGCGTCCAGGTGCCCGACGACCAGGACTTCCGCAGTTTCAGATCAGAGTGTGAGGCCGAGGCGGGCTGGAATATGACCTACAACAAAGCTGGTGTGTCTGTGTGGGTGCAGGCTGTGGAGATGGATCGGACCCTGCAAAAGATTAAGGTAGAGTTGCCCGGCCTGCCAGGTGCAGCCTCCACTGCGGCCCTCGCTGTCTCAGCAGGGGAGTCTCCTGGTCCTGCTCAGGTCCACAGACACCTGGCTGTGCACCCCGGGTTTAGAGAGTCTCCTACCAGGAGCCAGGAGGAGGCACAGTTTGCTGGGCAAGCCCCCATCACACAGGTGGGCCAAATGAGTCCTGGAGAGGGGGTGTGACTCTCAGCCAGAACCCAGGCTTCTGTGTGGCTCTGACTGTCTAGTGTCTAGAGTGGTCTGCCCCTGCCTCCACCTGGTCCCTGCCTTGAGTCAGCCCAGGGAGAGACTGAGCTCTTCTCGCCCTCCTTTCTGGCCCTCTCAGCCTGAGCTGGCTCTCTTTCCCCATTCTGCCGCTTTGGATGCCAGGGACCTGATTCCTTCTTGCCTGGGTCCCTGCTTTCCTACCTTCCTTTCCTCGCTGCTCCCTGAGACGCCTGCAGGGACTCAGGATTGTGGTTGGCACATCCTCAAGTCAGGGCTTGCATGTCTCTACCTTGGACAGAGGTCCAGGCTGGGGTGGGGGTGGGGGGGAGGAGAGGGCCAGCAGGTGCCTGCAACACAGTCCCCTTGTAGCCAGCAACCCCCTCTTCACAGCCCCATAATTTTCTTCTCTTTGCCATGATAGGGCAGGCTTGGGGTTTTGGACCCTATGAACCTACTTCCCCTGGGGCACGGGTGGGGCCGAGGCTGGTGGAAACCTGTCTAGAGGTCTCAGTAGCTGTCCCCACCATATCTGGCATTGCTGTGAGTGCCACATTCCAAGGGGGCGGGTCTCCCGTCAGTGGGCTCCTGGCAAGTAGACTGTGCCTTTCCCTTTCCACAGTGCTGCCAGAACAACGTGTGGAGGAGTGTATTCCTATTGTAAAGAGGGCCAGGGCACAGGACTCAGAGGGCACTCCTCCCCTCCCCCCACTCCTGCCGGGGCTCTGTTCTCAGGTTAGCTGGGGCATCTTGGCCTCACACCAGAGCTGGAGATGTCTGACCTCCCCTCTCTGACCCTATGTCTTTCTGCCTCACTTTGTCTTCATCGTTTACAGCTCTGTCCATCTGTCCCATGTGGCCTTCTGGCTTGCCTTCTCAGGCTTTTCTTCTCCCCTGTGTGACTCTTCTGTCTGCACCCTGGCTGGCTGTCTCTTTCTTTCTGGGTTTCCAGTGTTTCTCCCTCTCTGGGACACTCTGCCCAGGTTCAGGACCCTGGGCTGAGGGTTTCCTAGGTGCCTGACCTGTGTCTGAGCCTAAGGAGCAGGGAAGGGGAGGGCAGCCGATATGTCCCAACTTGGTGCTCTCTGAGGGCAGGGACAGGTCCTATTCCACTTTGCATCCCCAGCATCCAACACGGACAGAGCAGGGATATTGGTGGAAGGAAGGAAGGAACAACCTGAGTGAAAGGTGAGCATGGTTGTGAAAATAAGGTTGTTTTCCTGACTGTGACATGGGACAGGCTAAAGGCTGTCGGGGCAGTGGGGTGGGGAAGTATAGTTTCCCCACAGCTGGCTCTCAAGGGAGAGGGAAGGGGAGGAGGGTGTGATCTGAGTCCAGGACTCCCACCCTCTCTGTCAACAGGGCAGAGCTGCCTCCTCCATCTGGCTTGGTTAATGAATAAAAATGCAGCCAAGTCCAGGACTGGAGTTGGCAGGTCTGGGGACCAGACTGCCACAACAGACCCCATGTGACCAGATTAGACTTGTCAAGTCGCCTTTCTTGGGAGTGGAGGGAACCTGGAAAAACTGGGGTGTTGTGGGCTTGTGGGACATACACCCTCCCCAGCAGCCAGGAATCCCAACCCTCCTTCCCTCTGCCACTGAGCAGAGGTTGAAGGGGCCAACAGGCCCGTGGGAATCCCTGGTTCCTGCTCCCCCCTTATTGGGATGCAAGTGAGGACATTGAGGCCCACCCAAGGTCACACAGCAAAGTCCCAGCAGAGCTGGACTTAGAATCCAGATCTCCAGCCTCCTAGCCTAACCCTCTCTGTTATGCACCCCAGAGTGGAGGGAGACTTGGAGTTAGTAGGTGAGCAGAGCTGGGTCCTAGGGAGGATGCTGAGGCCTTGGTAGTCATCCAATGGGGCCAGCCCCCAACTCCTGATCCTCTAGCACAGCCAGGTGGAGTTCCTGGACATGGGCAGAGGTCTCTGAGCTCCCCATCCCCAAGACTGCAGGATTCCCAGGTTCCATGCAGCTAATCCCATTTCTCTGAGTCTCTGCTCTGAGCCAAGCATTTCTCTCCACCATCTAATTTACCCTCAGGCCAGTCCTGGGCAGTAGTAGGCTTGTCTCCATGCTACAAAGAAACTGATGCTGAGAGAGGTGGTGTCACTGCCTAAGGCCATACAGCAGCTGAGGCAGGAGGGGAACGCAGGCCAGCTTAACTCCAGAGCCCTTGCCCCTCTCTGGTTGGGCTTACATTGTCAGTCAACATTATGGCATTTGACCCCATCAATATACTCTTTGAAGGACATAATGTTCTCATTATCCCATTTTTGTTTGGTACATGAGAAAGCTAAGGTCCAGAAAGGGGAGTGGCTTGCCAAGGTCACACAGCAAGTCTGTAGCCAGACTCCACAGGGATCACCAGGTCACTCCAGGAGCCTGGGACTCAACCACAGGTGTTTGTTGAGCCTCTCCCCCCTCCCCCACCCCCACCCCCTGCTCTGGGCTTGCCCCATGAACTGGGAAAGCCAGCTGCCCCTGTGCTCATGATCCTAGGGTGGGGCTGGGGTTCCAACTATCTGTCTGCCTGATTGATATCCTCATCATCTCCCTTCCCCCAGACTTATCTTCTCCCTGCCACTGTGTCCAGCGGTCCCTGGGAGCCACTGTGGCTCTGGGCCCAGAATTCAGAGCTAAGACAAAGGGAAGGGGCTACTGGAGGCCACCTGTACCCTTTCACTCCCTCCTGGTCTCCACCCTGGCCTGGCCCCAAGGTGCACTGTGCTCTGGGCACTGGAGAGGAAGCTGGCACCCAGGGCTTGTCCCAGAGGCAAATGCTGAACACGGACCCTGGGTCCAAGGTGGAGGGCAGCTTGGAGCGAGGCCTCCCCATGACTCGTGTGGTGGCATGAGAACTACAGAGCCAGGGACTTCAAGCAGGGCCAGCTGGGTTCCAGTCCTGGCTGTGGTATCCTCTTCTGTGTATGTGACCATGGGCACGTCCCTGCTCTTCTCTTGGCTGTTTTTCCATCTGCTATGGGACTGTCCTGGCTCCAGGAGCCTCTGAACTCAATACCTATGCAGGAGGCTGTGAGAGGGGAATGAGGAATGGGGGACAGAAAGCAGAAGATGCCATGGCCTGCCAAGCCCTGCCCCAGATGCTCACGAGCTCAGACTCTCCCATGCCGCTGCATGCCTAGCCTTGTGCTTGGCTAGCTATGAGAGAGGCAGAAGGGGAGAACTGGCCCCTGTCCTCAGAGGTTTCCAGTGCCTGGTGGAGACAGGACTGACAGTTCCAGGTGAGCCCTGCGCACTGCACAGGGCAGATGTTCGCAAGGAGATCACAGAGGCAGGAGCGGGCTCCATGGGCAGGGAACTTGAGGGTCTTGGCAGCTGGAGCAGGGCTAGGAGTCTCTTGGGGGAGTATGGTTGAAGGCCTGAGGTTCCTCTTGCCGTAGGAAGCTCAGCAGTGGGAACCATCTTCTCTGAATTCCTGTCCTCTGTCTCCTCCCCTTCCCATCTGGAGAAAGCTTTACTGCCCCTCCTTGCCCTGTGTCACTGTCCACGTGCTCCCACACCACAGGACCCCTAGGTTCCAAGTTCTCAGGCTTGTCCCCTCTCAGAGCCTCATTCTCTCCCACCATGAAATGTGATATCGTCTCAGGGATCTCCAAGGGATCTTCTCACTTTTAATAGTCTGTGAAACTCAGAGGGTCATGTGTAAGGTGGGGGCGTGGGCAGGTGTTTTCTCTATGCCTTCTCACTGAGTCTTCACAATTGTCCTATGGCATGGGTCTTACTCACCCCATTGAACAGATGTGGAAACTGAGGTTCCAAGCAGGAATTCACCTGTGTAAGACCAAACAGCTAGAGGTGGCTGAAGCAGGATCAGAACCCAGATCCTCGGGTCTCCAAGGCTGAGTGCTCTCTGCTCCCTTGAGCCTGCTCTTTCAAGCACGATCAGACCCTTCCATCTCTAGGACCCCATCGCTCACAGCTTACCCCTCTCTTCTGCCTGGTGTCTCCCTGTGCCGTGTCATTGTGGGAGGGCATCCTGGAGGGGATCTGGCTGAGCAAGAGCCCATTCCTGGCTGTGTGACCTTTCCAAGGCAGGCTGCTTTTCTGGTGGCAGGGGCAGGAGTTAATCAGTTTTTAAGGGCCTTGAACTTGGTGAGTCAGACTCAGGGTGGGCCTCTGCCCCATCTGGGGTTCAGTTTGCCTATCTCTACAGGAAGCTGCTGGGCAGGTAGTGTGTAAAAGCCACTGTTGCCTTAGGCCATGGTAGAGGGGTCTGCACAGCTGGACACAGAGTAAGGATGAAGAGCTAAGGCCTTCCCAGTCTGTGTCATCACAGAGGTCCTTAGGTGGGGCACCTGACCCCAGGGCCCTGACGACCATCCTGGCTGGCTCTAGCTCTGACTCGGTGTGGGACAATTGGAAAAGTAGTGTCAGAGCTGTCCTCAGGGAACAGGCTTCCAGAGGACATGGCTCCAGGTAGTCAGGGTCTGGGCCTTCAGGTCGGGGAACTCAGAGGACGGAAAGATCAGATGCGGCTAGGGGCTTTAGAGAAGTCTTCCTGGAGGAGGTGCGTGGTTGGGTTGCGGCTGCAGGGGAGAGAGCACAGGGTCCAGAGTCCCAGCCACATGGCTTTGGGCAGGTTACTGCCCCTGCCCAAGCTTTATTTTCCTCATCTATCAAATGTGGATAGTAGTGCTACCCTGCCTGTGTTCAGTCACTTCATTCATTCATTAGCCCATTTAACGAACATTCATTGATAGCCTCTCTGCCTGGCCCTTTGCTGGATGTTAGGGACAGATAGGGGAATCAAAGCCAAGCCCTGCCTTCAAGGAGCTCCCAGTTGGGTGCTGGGACAGACACTTGTCACAGGAGCTGTGGAGACCCACCATGGGCCTCTGTACCAGCTTGGGGGCCATGGAAGGCTTCACAGAGAAGGAATGTTCAGGCGCTTCTTTTGGAATTGGGTGAAGAATAAGGAGTACAAATTTGATGCCATTGGGACCTTTCCATGCAGAGGAATAGCTGTGCAAAGGCTCAGAGGCAGGACGCAGGGCAGGGCAGGGCAGTAAGACAATGGCAGGCAGTTCAGTAAGGGACTGAGGACTCGGAGCTAGAGGTGACAGGGCTGGACCAAAGCCCTAGGACATGGGTCCTGGAAGACCAGGGGAAGGTTTTAGACAAGGTGAGTGGTAGGAGGAAGATGTTGCTGTATTTGGACAGAGTTGCTAAGACCTGCACTAAAGCAGGGGCTGGCATCCAGAGTGATGTAGGAGGGTTGGTGGATGGAACTTTGGGTTCATAGCGTGACCCACCGCAGTGTGCCAGCGGCGACATGTCGTGCAGTCAGGGCTGTAAGGCAGTGTGGGTGTTCAGCCCCTGGTGCCCGCCCTGGGCTGAGGAGCCTGGTGAGTGGGAGTGGCTGCCTCTAGTCGGTGTCCCCAGGAGCTCGAGGAGCCCTCAGTCCCCAGGCTGGCTCCGTTCCTCCACACCCAGCTCCCCAGGCTCTGGCTTTAAATTTTAACGAGCCCCAGCTCAGTTTCCAGCCGAGAGTCTTTAAAGTTTCAGGAGATGAGAGAAAGAAGGGAGTCCTGGAGACAGATGGGTTTTTGTTCTTCCCCTGCGTCTCCATTCCTGGCTGGGCCACCTGTAGCCAGGGCTGTGGATGCCATGACCTCAGAAGCCTGGCACTTTTCCAGGACCTGGTACCTCTGTTGGGCCATGCCTGCCTGTTCTGAGGGGTCTGGGCACCAGGTTGCTACCAAGATAAACAAGATGGAAACACTGTTCCAGCCCTGACTCTGTACCTTTGCCCTGACCTGGGCAGGTGAGCTGTGCCAGAAATAATTGAGGGAAAAGCTGCTCATACCAGGTGCCAGGCTTGTGGTATCCCTGCCAATCTTGGTGCCTCACTTTATCCTCTCTGCCATGCTTGGTCTGGCCTTGCTACTCTGGGGCCCCTTGAGCTTCAGAAACACAGGCAATAAAAGAAAGTAGCAGGCCCAGAACTTAGAGGTGGGTTCTACGCCAGATGCAGTTGCCTCTCACCTGTCGTTAAAGAGAACCTGGGGCAGGTGGCACAGGACAGCTGGAGCTGTCTCTGGGGCTTTAACCTAATTATTGCCTCCCTGCCTCTCAGCCTGGGCTCCCTGAAGGTAGGTACTGGCTACCTCTGATGTCTCTAAAATCCTTCCGTCCTGGAGCAGATGAACGATGCCTGCATGTGTACACTGCCTCCTGCTATGTATACACTCCCCCCACCTGCCACATGCACACGGGAAGTGGAGGGCGAGTACTGCCTTGTCTCCCTGTGGTGCCTGGACCATTTAATCTCATCCTTTGGGTTTCATGCCACAAACCTGGTTCCCTGAGATTCCCTCTACATCTCCTGGGCACCCCCAGCCTCTGTCTTTGGACCCTTCCAGATTGCCTGGAACCTGGTACTACACCAGGGGAATGATGAGTATTAAGGCAGAGGCCTGATCAGCTAGAGGGGATGGAGTTCCCTTGTGTCTCCAGTATTGATTCATTCAACACATATTTACTGAGCACATACTAAATGCCATGTATTGTGTTATGTGCAGGAATTTAATGGCAAATCAGGCAGACCAGACTCTGCTGTCATAGGTTTACATCCTGAGGAGGAGAGAAGCAAAACAGAAGCAAATAACGAAATAAAATACCAGATGGTGGTTATGCATTATGAGGGCAGAATGATGTGATGGGGGGTGCCCAGCCTTCTGCGTGTGGCACTGGATTGTGGGTGACTGTGTGTGTGATGAGGTCCTTAGCTGGGTGGACTGTGAACCTCTGCTCAACTGCCCAGGTGACAGCCCTGCACCAGGCACCTGCCAAGGGTCAGTAAATCATACTGAATGTGTGTGGGGGGGTGCACGTCCATGTGTCTAAGGTTGCGTGTGCCTCTGAGTGTAAGACCATGTTTCTGTGTCTGGTGTTACTCTGTGTGTATGAGTCACACTGCCTCCTTCAGCAGAGTTGTTTCTGATCCAATTATGTTTCCTCAGCTGTCTCCTGGCGGCTCCTGCCCCCTGGCTCAGCTCTGGCTCTGCCATGGCTTTCCCTTCCCTGCCCTCTCCAGCCTCCTGTCCTCGCCTCTGGGCCTATCTCTGGGTCTCAGAGGCTCCTCTTAGAGTGTGTTTTCTATCCCTGTCTCCAAGGGTTACTGCCTCTGCCTTTATGTCTCTGGGCCTCCCACCCACTCCAGCTACTCTGCTGGTTCTGGGGACCTGGAGATGGATCAGACCTGGGCCCTGCTCTTGAGGCCTAGTGGGGAGACTGATGGAAATGGTGACAGCCCTTCAGGAGAACTCAGGCTGAGGGAGGCCAGTGGCTGACTGCATGGTAGGGGGCAGTGGTATCTGGGTGGGGCATTGGGAGCCATGCAGCAAGCTGAGAGGGTCTTAGTGAGTCCCTCAGTGAGGTGGGCTCCCAGGGGCACAGGTGCAGACTAAGCGTGGGAAGGAGTGGAGACAGAGCCTGAGTGAGGAGGACATTTTGAAGTCAGAATTTGATCCTGAAGGCAGAGAGAGAGACAGCAGAGGCTTGCAAGCTGGGCAATGCTATCACCAGCTCTGGGTTTAGAAAGCTCCCTCGCTGCAGGGGGCAGATTGGCTTGGGAGCCGGGAGACCCAAGACTTGGACACAGCTGCAGTGGTACAAGCAAAGGATAACAGAGTTGTCACTGCTGGGCCCCAGCCCAAGGATGGAAGGGCCCTGAGTCCCCTCTGCCTCCACTGCCAGCATGGCCAGATGGCATAGAGCATTTCCAAGGTAACTCAGCATCAGCAAGGGCAGTCTCAGGCCCCATCTCAGCTGAGTGCAGGCTTCCAGATCCAAGGAATGAAGACCTTGGGATTCCGGACAATATTCTTAACTGAGGGAAAAAAAGTATAGTTTGTATGTCTTGTCTAAACTATATTGTACCAACATTAACGAGAATCATTAACAAAAAATGAAAAATCACCCTCAGTTCCTGAGTAAAACTTCCATGGTTCCTTCCACCTCTCATTAAGGGTATAGTTTGTACATAGTTTAGACCATGGCACAAGTACAAGTTTGTATCCTTTTTGGTTCATACATTGCTTCTGTAGAAGTTTCTCATATTGCTACAGAATTATTAATTCACAAACATTTCCAGCAACTACTCCCTGACAGGCCTCTTCTGGGTCTTGAGGGTTCAGAGCCAGCTTAGTTCCTGCCCCTGCCCTGATGGAGCCCACAGTAACTGGGCAATAATCAGCCAGGTGATATGTCATTCTTACTCAACTGGGCCCTGCTGTTGGTAGCATTCCAAGTTGTTCTCCAATATGTTTTGCTAATTACAAGTACAGTAATATAGTCATTAATATTGTAACAGAACTTTTTTCTTATTTTGTATTTTTTCCTGAGTATAAATTTCTGTTCATGGGGTTCCAGGGACTGAGTTGAAAAATACATTTTCATGATTTTAAAAATACCGCCAAATTTATTTTCAGAACAGTGCAACCAATTTTTGCTGTCACAAACTGTAAAAATTTTACCATATCTTCACATGCAATGGGTGTTTTATATATTTTTGCTAATTTACTAAGTATAAATTGGTACCTCAGTACAATTTAAATTTAGTTTTACCTCTTAGAAAAATAATAATAATAATAAAAAATAAAAAAATTTACTTTTACCTCTTAGAACTATAAAAGATCTTACTGCAAGTCCTAGAATCTGCCCTGAACCTGTCTCTGACATCTCCTACCCCTGTACTCTGTTTTTTAAGAGGATGATGTCAAAAACAATAATCAGCCCCAAGTGCCCTAGAAATTTTTATGAGTCCCGGAGGTTTTCATGACAGCCCTTCCTTCTGAGTCCACAGAAGCCCTGAGGGCCACTGGCTACAGCCCAGCACTCTGAAAGCCAGAAAAGCTCACACAGGCACAGCCTCTTGTTGCCTCACCTGTCCTGTCCAGCCTTCAGTTCAGGCAGCAGTTCTTTACTAAATGGTGCCAGGTATTTACTACAAGGGGCCACAGCATCATAGGCAAAATGGGTGACTTGCAGTGTGTGCTGATGGAGGGAGGCCCTAGGGATGGAGAAGGCAAGGAAGAGTAGGCCCCCAGCCAGAGCAGGCTGCCTGGACAGGGGACAGCCAGGCTAAAGTTTGGGGATAAAATAGGAAAGGAGCCAGTAAGGGAAGTCCTGGGAAAGCAGGACCAATCAGACCTCTCTGCTCCTGCAGCCTCCTGACCCCTTATGTCAGTGCCCATGAACTGCTTTTGAGATTTGGGGGGCATGGAGGAAGGTTTAGAGGTCTCCATTCTGGGGGCCCCAGAAACCAAGAGAAGGGAAGGCTCTCTGCTCTGTCAGCTTGGCCAGTGCTGGCCTCATGGGGCCTTTAGGAGGGGCAACGTGAAGGGCCATGAAGCCAGCAGGTGGTGAGTAGGATCTGGAGAGCGGACCGGGAGCAGAGAGGGCAGAAGGACCACTGGAGCTCAGCCTCTCATCATGTGTGCCCCCTGGCCTGTCTCTGCACCTCTCAGCACCTGGTGTGACCTGGGAAGGGTAAATGCCTGGTCACGGATTGAGAGGGCAGAGCGGGTTGATTTGTGTATGGCCCTGGTGTAAGACGGCCACCCGCCCACTCCCTGTCCACCCACCCTATGGATGGATCTGGGGCATTTTTTTTGTAACTTTGTTCTTTGTCCCTATGTACCCTGCTGTATGGGGATTAGCAGGAAGGTGCTCCCCTGGCTGGGTCTGAGAAGTCAGGGAAAGCTGCTGGGGCCTGGGACCATAGGGCAGCTGCTGCTGGGGGCTTTATATACAAGTCTCACTTAATCCTCACAGCTCCCCTCTGAGGGGAGGATTATCCTAGTTTGACAGATGAAGACTCTGGGACTCAGAGCTAAAGTCCTTTGCCCAAGCCAAGGCCACACAGGCAGGACATGGCAGGGTAGAGACCTGCCTGACTCAGACAGCCCGGAACTGCTGCATAAACTGTGAGCCTCTATGGTAAACTGGGCCCATTTGGGTCTGGTGGGGCAATGTGATGGCTGAGAGGTTCTCAGAGGGGATTTCCAGGTGCAGAGCTCCAGTGTTGAGTTTTGGAAAACATGGCCCTTTCTTTTGAGCCAAGTGAGGTCTGAGGGCCAAGTCTGGAACTTTGTTCAGAGGAAGAACCTCTGAGCTTCTCCTCCCTCATCAGCAAGCCCTCTGAATCCAATGAATGCTGCGTAATCAGTTAACTAATCCCCCCTCCAGCTGCCAGTATGTTTGTTTTAGCTGGGCCAGTCCTGCCCTTCAATGAAGGTACAGAGAGTCCTGACACTTTGGGGTCAGGCGTACCTCAGCTCTGGTTCTCTGCTCCACCACTGTTAGCCAGGTGGTGATGGTCAAGTATTATACCTCTTGGCTTCAGTTTCTGCATCTGTAAAATGGGGATGATGATACTCCTGGGGTGCTGGGAGGGTAAGAGATGGTGACTGCACAGGGTGCAGCTGGATGCCCTTGACAATTGGCAGAGGTGGTGTGACCTAAACTGCAGTCCCTGTGGTGTCCATGGTGCAGATGCTGCCGTCTCCCTTTGTGGGATGGGGAATTCGTGATTTGGAGCCCCTGGTAAGGATTATTGCAGGAGTGACTAACGTTCTGGGCTCTGACTGATTTGTTGCTTAGTCAGGAGCACTTCCTTTGATTTGAATATGGTTCTGTTGGGAAAGGGTGATTTGCTTAACAGTTATTCCTTTTACAAAACTGTCTGCTAAACTGCAATGTGGTGAGCAGTCAGCACAGCTTGTGGGATATTTCAGAGCTCAAATGAACCCCTTACCCTTCTCTGGGCCTCAGTTTCCCTGTGGGAGGAGATCATCCCCTGGGTCTGTAGGACTTTAGGATGATCCATGTGGCCCACAGATCCCATGGACAAGGATATTGGAGACCTGCTATGAAAGGTCTTGGGGTGAGGGCCAGACTCGGCCCACTGTCAGTTTGCTTGTTACTGCCCTGCCTGGCCTTTGACCCTCAAGGTCATACTGCAGCCCCATGGAGGTGACCTGGCTTCTTTTTCCCTGCATCAGGTCTGCCATTTCCCTGAGTCCTGGGAGATCCTGCAGTTCCTCCCCGCACCACTTCCCTCCCTACTGTAGAGATTCCTTCTTCGTTAAAGCTTAACACTGGGAAGGCTCCCAGAGTAACACAAGGCCAGGGGTGGGAGAGAGGAGGGGGGCAGAGTGAGACACAGCATGGGCATGGACCCTGCTCTGTACTCATTATTTAAGCCTCCAAGCCCTTGACCCCCAGTCCCTCTGCCTGAAATGCCCTCTCCCCTTTCGTCAGTTCAGCTCCTTTTCCTTTTAGGCTGTGCAGCCCTCTGCTCCTGTAGTTCCCATGCCTCCCCCTCCCAGCCCTGCTGTTCTCTACTGGGGTTTTGTGTCTCTGTCTGTCCCACCACCCACGTCACAGGGCTTCTTTGGGGAAGGGCCCAGGTCTGGTTTGCCTCTGGATTCCTGCTGCCCAGTGGTATGCCTGGCACACAGCAGACTCCGGAACATGGTGAATGGATGGATGGGTGGGCAGACAGGGCCAGGGTGAGGCACTAGAGGTACCCAGGCCACAGAGTATGAGGAGATGAATGCGAATGCTGCACAGTCCTGTTCCATGGAAGGGTGGAAGCCGGCTGGAGTAATAATCACTGCTATTTTTTGAGTCTTTACTATATGCCAGGCATGGTCTATACATGATCTCATTTAATCACAACATGAGATAGGTAGCCTTATATCCCCATTTTTCATTTGAGGAAACTAAGACTGAGAGTTAAATCTTGTGCCCAAGGGGAGGAGCTGGGACTGGAAGCTGGGATTGCCAGACTCAAAACCTACAGGAGACTCCCCTCAGGCCTTTCTTGCTTCTCACTATGTCAGGTCCATTCTCACCAAGGCTCTGTGGGACTTGGGGGTGCTGGTCCCAGGGTCTGGGCAATCCCAGTTTTGTATCTCATAGGATATGGAGAGAGTGGAGTGCAGGGGACAGTCTATAATTTCTCTGGTGTTACTCGCTCCCTCCAGGCTTCAGCTTTCTCAGCTGTAAAATGACTGCTTGTCAGGCTCCATGCTGTAATCAGGCTTTAAGGGCTCTGTAGCCAAGCGTGGCTCTGTGGTGGAGCAACCCCCACTCCCTTCAGTTTTGGTTCGCAGGGGAGCACTCAGGTGTCCTGCCAAGTGACTGACTTGCCAAGAACCCAGTGGCTGTGCGTTAGGTCACAGGCCCGCCCACTGGTGCTTTCTGATGACTCACCGCCTCCCCACCTGTCCTTCCTGAAGCCTCTTAGAATTACACCTTGCACATGTGGTTTGGGCAGGAACAATGCTGTATGTAATTTACCCCTCTTGGCACAGACATCCTGCCTCCTGGGGGCTGTGGAAAGAGTGGGGCCAGGAGCCAGGCCTGCCACCGCGGTGTGGGGACGCTTGTGGACACTCTGCAGCCCAGCCACCCGGGCTGCCTGTGTCCGGCCTGCAGTGCCTGCTGCTACAGCCTGGGCTCTCACCCTCCCAGGGCCCTCCTCCCAGCAGGCCCTGCCGCTGGCCTTCCTTCCCGAGTCTGCCGCAGCCTGGGAAACCATTGAAGTGTCTCTCTTTATCTTAACTATAAAATATTATGCAGAGTTTACACTCAGTTCACGCCTGGTCTGTCTTGTGGCTCTGCATGCTCTGCCTACTGCCTGCTGTCCCAGTGGGAGGCCTTTGGTTCTGAAGCCACAGAAGCCCTGACCCAGGAGTCTCTGAGGAAGAATGGGCTGTGAATGGGCAGCGGGGGTCCCTTCTCAGTGTGCCCCCAGCCATGGGATACCCGGGCCCTGGGGACACTGAGCCTGACTGGAGGGAAGAGGCATTTCCAGGTTGGATTCTAACCTAGAGCATAATTCTGTTGTCACTGTCTCTCCATACACTCACTGTCCAGGATAACACGTTTGAGGACTTGCAAAGCCAAATTCGCTTACATACTTGGACTTAAGAGAAGTTTCTAATTTTCTCAGAAGCCACATAAGTGTTTCTTGATGATTAGGAGCACAGGAAGATCCAGGTTTGAATCCCTGCTCTGCTGTTCTCTTGCCGTCTGCTTTGGGCAGGGTGACTTAATCTCCTGTGCCTGCCTTCTGGTTGGCAGCACAGGAATAATACCAGGTCACAAGCTTGGGGTGAAGTGTGAGTGTTTGGTGAACGTCTGGTGCAGTACCCAGATCTCCACCTGCTCTATAAAGGCAGTCTGGGTGCTAATGATGCCAGACCTGGCCTCTGCCATCTTCTCCATGTCCATTTCTCACCATCACATCCATCCCCTCACTTTGTTCGTTCACTCATTCACTTATTCATGCACTCATGTGTCATTACTCTCCTTCAGTCTAATACAGTTCCTGAGTCTTCCCTTGACTTTCATGAACCTGAGATTTAGAGACCAGTTATTTTGTAAAAGTCCCTCATTTGGGGTTTGTCTGATTCTCCTTATGATTAGATTTAAGGTTATGCATCTTTGACAGAAGTATCCCATAACTGTTGCCTGTGTTCTTTTCATTGCATCCTTTCTGGCAACAAGCAGCTGTAACATTCCCATTACTAATGGTATTCACTCTGATCACTGATTAAGGTGGCATCTGCCAGGCTTTTCTGAGTTTACTCATTCTTCCTTTGTGTTAGTAAGTATTTGATAGGAAGGCACTTTGAAGCTATGTAAATACCGTATTCTTCATCAAACATATACACTGGTTTCCTATTTTTTATTCAGTGGAATATAATCTGTTGCTGTCATTATTTATTTTGACCTGGGTGGTCCCAGCTTTAACCTGTGGTAGGTGGCCAACTGTTCTAGTTTGTCTGGTACAGAGGGGTTTCTCAGGGTGTGGGACTTTCAATACAAAAACTGGGAAATGCTCAGGAAACCCTGATGACTTGGTCACTCAGCCAGCGGGAGCCGTTCTCACTGGCTCCCATGTCCACTGGGCAAGGTCCCTATCATTCTGTGAGTACGTCCTTACTTTCTGGCGCAATAAGATGTTCCAGGCTCATCTTCTATCTACTCTGACCCAGCCTCAGAATCCTGCATTGCTCCAAGAAGACCTGGCACCAGGGCCTTTTGATTATTAGGCTACACCACCCCAAGGGAACTCATTCAGCTTCCCTACAGGCTGTACTCTTGTCTGCCTCTGCGCCTGTGCCCTAGTTGTTCTCTTTGCCAGACACCTTCCAGACTGAGCTTCTCCATGAAGCCTGACCCACCACCCACCCCTCAGAGCTGACTCCTCCTCTGTGCCCCACTGGGCAGTTTAGGGCACTTCTCCATTTTCAGGTTGGTCTCCTCCCTCCACTGGAAACCACTTGAAGATGGGCCTCAGATTCACCTCTGACTTTTCTGTGCTCTGTACAGGCTGGAACTCTGGGTTGCTAGTGAAATGATTGGGTCTAGTTGTACCCTATTATGGCACAGAAAAGGAAACAGGGAGAGTCACTTGTTCAGGGTCACACAATGACTTTTTCTTTGTAGGCTGGAGACTGTCCTTGACTTCAGTTTTAATTCTAAAATGGGGTAATACCTCAGAGCATTGCTTTAGAATAAAATGTGTATAAAGCACTTAGGATAGTACCTGGCATGTGGTGAGTGCCTGTCTTGCCAATGGGTTTCAGCCAGGCAAGTTCACTATGGATTCAATGTGACCAAAGAAATTGACAGCAAAATGTTCTTGGGGTGAAAGGGTTATACCCAACTTTATTTCCACAGTGGCAGGTCAATCACTAAAATCCTGTTCACTCAGAGCGAGTCTGCATGCAGTAAGCTGGTGTCTGTCTCTGGGCTTCTCTACCCACACAGCTGTCCTCTGGGCCTCTGTCCTTGGTGCTGCCACCACGCCAGCCTCTGTTCTCCTGCAGCCTTGCAGCCATGCCACCATTTCGCCCAGAGCACTGGGCAGGGCTCTTTATATAGAGTCAGTAATGATGCATTGCCCACACATGTGTGGTGAGCTAGCCGACCACTAGGGCCAGGTGAGAATCCTGGCCACAGGAACCTTCCCTTTATCCAGAGTGCCCTGCTCAGTATCTCTGAGGGACCTTTTCATTTAAAGTTTTTCATTATTGCAGAAGCAGTGCTATACATTTTAGAAAATTAGACTACGGACAGCAAAAAGAAAATAAAACCATCATATTCTCATCATTTAGAGATCTGTTGACACCTTAGTGATTGTCCTTCTGGACCTTTTTCAGTGCATGCATCACTTCCCAGCCCACCCCTAATGAGATTATACCATGCGTACCATTTTGTAACCTGCTTTTCTTTAGGCAGCAATCTCCACTATTTTGTTTCAGTAAATTTTCAGCACATCTAATACTTAGATCATATTCACATTTCTCCAATTGTCCCAGCCATGTCTTTGAAACATTTGTGTCCAAGCCAGTATGTAATTCAGGGCCACACTTTTTATCTGGCTGTGTGTTCTATAAATCTCTCATTTTTGCCCAGTCCTTTCCTTATGGTACTGACCTATAGAAGAGACTAGACCAGTGGCTCTGCAGAAACTCTCAACATCTGTCTTTGTATGGTTATGTTCTCATGGTAACTCATAGCTTGTTCCTCTGTCCTCCGTATTTCCTGTAAGATGAAGTATATCCAGGGCTTGATGAGTTCATTGGTCCCTGGAATACCCAACGGTAGTGATGTGTCCTTTACCACTGGTGATTAGTGGTGCCAAGACCTAACCCAAGATTAGGGAAAAGCAACATGACCCCTCCCTCCTCTGATATTGTATATCCCCTTTTTAGTAGAAAGTAATGTGTGTATATGTAATTCCTTTGGGACTGTCTGAAGTCCTGCTTCTGGTGGACCTTTTAAAATTACACAAGAAAACTTGTCCCTTTGCTGAGGGGAACTTGATCCTTGGGTTTGGGCTCTTGGGTAAAAAAAAAAAAATCACAGAACAAGGACATGGACTGAATTTCATCTTGCTAAATACAAATTTTGCAAAACCTGGTTTTGTTTTTACTTCCTTCCAGACATGTGATCTGGGTTAAATCCCAGCTCTGCAACTTACCAGTGTGGTGATCTTAGGCAAGTTGCTTAACCTCTTTGAGCCTCAAGTTTCTCCTTGGACTTCTTGTCTGACAGAGTTGTTGTGAGGAGTAAATAAAAAAGACATCCTTGGCTCTTTTCTCCCCTAGATGGAAAGCGCTTTGAGGACAAGGCTAAGCAATAATAGGAAATCTAGAGATTTAGGTTAGATGAAGAAAAAAAAAGGACAAGGGGAGGAGAGAAATCATTCATTCAGATGTATGTTCCTGCTTTCATTTTGTTTAACATACACCCATGCCAGATGCATTGATTCGGCACTGAGTCAACCATGAGCCTCTGCCCATGAAGTTCGGGTGTCTGGGAGGGCACAGATGCAGAGAGTCAGTGTATTAGGAGTTCAGAAAGTCTGGCTGGGTGATTCAGGAAGGATTCTTGGAGGAGGAGACTGGGAGAAATGGGGAGGGTTGGTGGGGGCTGAGATGGGGGAAATGGTCTCTGGATCCAGAGCCTGTCTCCTGGTACAGGTGGTTTCTCAAGGGTTGTAAGACTCGAGGCAAGAGATAAGCCCATGCTGGCTACAGAGATCGCTGCTCCTCCCTGTCCTTGTCCTCCTCTCCTGTCTGCCTTCTGGGCAGGCCTCTGCACCCTGTGTGACTCTGACAACCCATTGTCTGTCTGCAGTGCCAGATGGAGTGCCGTGACGTGCCAGCTGAGACACTCTATGATGTCCTACACGACATTGAATACCGAAAGAAGTGGGACAGCAATGTCATTGAGACTTTCGACATCGCCCGCTTGACGGTCAACGCTGACGTGGGCTATTACTCCTGTGAGCAGGCTCAAGCTCCCCGTCAAGGCCTCCGGCCAAGCTTCCTCCTCCCACCTTCTCTCCTGTGGTCACTCCCATAGCCAGGCTCCTCAGAGTGCTGAGATGTAGGGCCGCCCAAGGGAAGGGCCAGAGCTCTCCCTGCATTCCTGTCTACTCCCAGACATGTGGACATTCACAGACATGTATACTCATCAACACATATGCACTTCATGTTCACATGTACATAGTCCACACAAACACATGTGCACAGTCATGTACACAACCCACAGCCACATGCCACATACTCACAGGCACACATTTTCATGTACACCTGTGCAATAATACACTCACATCACATATACAAACAGGTCAGGCCAGCAAGGTAAGGGCTTTGTGAGGCTGTGAGGAGCAGAGATAGCTGAAGACAGGAGGGGAGAGGGTTCTGCTCTTTTTCCTAGTTCTGGCTTTGGGACTGTGATCTAGTGGGTGGGGAGGGTGTCTCCTTGGATCAGGGGGAGCTAGTGGTTAAACTAGCATCCTTGTGTCTCTTGCCTCTGCCACGCCCTCCCTTGCAGGCAGACAGGCAGGCCAGGGGTCTGGCTGAACTGTCCCTTGCCCTCCACAGGGAGGTGTCCAAAGCCCCTGAAGAACCGTGATGTCATCACCCTCCGCTCCTGGCTCCCCATGGGCACTGATTACATCATTATGAACTACTCAGTCAAACATCCTGTGAGTCGACCTACCTTCCAGTTGGGTGGGCAGGGAAAAGTGCCAGGTAGGGATGGGCCAGCAGGTCTAGCCCAGGGAGAGGCCCCTGGCTGCTACCATGGCTTCCTATGACTTTGGGCCAGGCATGAAGCCCTCTGGACCTCGGTTGCCTTTCTGTGTAGTGAGAATAATTGCACCTGTCACCCTGCTGGGGCTCTCAAGCAGGTGAGGAGATGGCAGTGTAGCCCCTCACTGTGGGCAAGTGGACAGGATGGGCTTACTTCCATTGGTTGGGCTCTGAGAAGAGCTGGCCTGGGAAGGAGGGAGCAGGTTGAGAGGTAGGGTCCTCTGGCCTTCCACAAGCCTGGGCCACCTTAATCTCCGTGGCAGGCAGGACAGGCAGGATGAGTGTGTGTGTGTGTGTATGTGGTGCCCGTGGGTGTGCTCCTGGACCCTGACACCAGATGGGGGCTTGCCTGAGGGGAAGAGGGGAGGCTTTAGAGGGGCAAGGATGACCTAGTTGAACTCCTCCTTTCTCCTCACCCCAGCATCAGGCCTGGCCTGGAGTGGATGCCAGGGGATGTGAACTAACTGTGTGTGTGTATGTGTTTACGTGTACGTCTACATACATACGTACTCACAAAGACCCCTCCTTTGCCCCCTCCTCCTGAGTGTCAACTCCCTGTGCCTTCCATCCCCAGAAATACCCACCTCGGAAAGACTTGGTCCGAGCTGTGTCCATCCAGACGGGCTACCTCATCCAGAGCACGGGGCCCAAGAGCTGCATCATCACCTACCTGGCCCAAGTGGACCCTAAAGGTGAGGGCTTGGCCCTGGCAGCCTGTCATGCGATCCTTTCCTATACCACAGGCAGTGGGGCTTGATCTACTAGGTATTTCAGAAGGGCCTCTGTTAAGAGCTGTTTCATGTTTGGGGCATCTCCATTCAAACATTATTTGAACCAAGGTTTGAGACAACAGTTTGGAAAGCAAGGACCACGTGGCAGCCACTACTCCACGATAAGGCCTAGAGCTCTCTTCCTGGGCTCCCACAGCCCCAGGCTGTGACTTGCTCCCACTCACTAACTGCTCCACTGTCTGTCTTGCTGGCTTCCATCCTCTGCTCATCCTGAGGCCTGGGTTTTCCAGGTCTTGGACCTTCTTCCCTTGGGAGGGTTCAGCTAATCCCAAGGCTTCTATGGCAAATTGACTACATGTCTTTCTCTGCTGAGATCCAGGTCCCTATGGCCACTGGCCTCCTGAACATGCCCTTCAGGATGTCTTCTAGGACCTGAGACTCACTGTGTTCCATGCTGAACTCACTACCTCCCCTCCTGATTTGCCCCTTCTCCTAAGTCTCTGCCCTCTGGTCACCCATGCCTAGAACCTGAGGGTCATCTGGGGCCCCCTCTTCTCAGCTCCTAAATCTGGTCACCGATTCCTACTGAGTCTGCCTCCTGAGTAGCTCCTGAATATGTCATCTCTCTCTATACTCAGCTACCTTGTCAGTCCAGCTACCAGAGTGATTCTTCCAAAACACTCATTTCCTCATGACTCTCTTCTGCTTAAAATTCTTCTGTGACTTTCCATTGCCCTCAGAGTGAAATCTAAGCTCCCTCCCCAAGTTTCCCAGTCCTTCCTCACACAAGTTCCCCCATCCCTGTCATCAAGGCAGCCCTGTTCCTTAGCCTAGAAACAGCTCTCCTCCCTCACTCATCCCTTCAAGGCAGCTTCAGATGTCACCACCTGTCCCCCTGATACCCACAGGAGCCGCTGGCTGCCTGCTCTGTGGGCCCGTCGCCCTCTAGCAGAGCATTTGGCGCACTATTGGGCTCCCAATGAGTTCCTCTCTGGGTCCTTAAGGCTGGCCCAGCGTGGGCATCACTGAGTGAAGGTGGAGTGAGTGAATGAGTGAACGACTAGAAAGGTGGGTAGGCCTGGGTATGTCCCAAGCCCGCCAAGGGCGCAGTGACCTAGCACCTCATTGAGTGAGTGTATTGGGTGTCAGAGGCAGAGCTGACGCTTGGGAATGAGACAGGGTGGTGAGCTGGTCTGTGGATCCCAGGTGAGGCCAAGAGGCTTCTGCAGCAGCTAAGCTTCCTGGGCAGGGGTTTGGAAGGACAGGTAGGGGAGGAGCTGAGCATGAAGGCCATTCACACCAGAGGGATTGGGTGAGAAGGGCTATTGGTGTTAGTGGAGGGAGGTGACAGTCAGGAGCTTGGTGGGTCAGGATTTTGACTCTCCACCCCCACCCCTGTGTAACCTGTGGTCACCTTGGACCCTGTGGTTTTCTTCCATGCAGCCCTCGGGCTCAGCAGAGGAATGGGGGAGCCAGAGTTGAGCCTGAGGACTTTGGTCTCAGATGGAAAGAGGGAGTGAGGAGCATGAAGTCATATAGGACTTGCCTCACACTGTTCTCATGGAGAAGGGTGTGGCCTTCCTGGAAGCCCCAGGCTGGAGGAAGGAGGCTGGTGTGTGTGTTTGGTCGGCCAGGTCTCTGAGGTTGTTTCTTCCCTTCTCTCCTTACTGCCCTTCCCTGCCCTCATAGGCTCTTTACCCAAGTGGGTGGTGAATAAATCTTCTCAGTTCCTGGCTCCCAAGGTGAGTGGCCATGGGATTTTGGGGTTTGGAGGCTGGTGGGAAGGTCTGGGGTGAGGGGGTGGGCTCCGGGCTGGAGACTGGGTGTGAGGGGCGGAGTTAGGGCTGAGGGGCCGAGTCACTAAGGGGCCAGCGTCTAGACCGCGGAGAGGGGCCTGGGCGCCTGAACAGCGCCGGAGGGGACTTGGTGAAGACCTAGCTCCAGTTCACTCCTGTCTTGGTCGTGGCTGGCCGGCAGGCCATGAAGAAGATGTACAAGGCATGTGTCAAGTACCCTGAGTGGAAGCAGAAGCATCAGCCTCACTTCAAACCGTGGCTACACCCGGAGCAGAGCCCTTTGCCGAGCCTGGCGCTGTCGGAGCTGTCCGTGCAGCATGCGGACTCGCTGGAGAACATCGACGAGAGCTCGGTAGCAGAGAGCCGGGAGGAGCGCGCGGGCGGCGCGGGCGGTGAGGGCAGTGACGACGACACCTCGCTCACCTGAGTGTAGCATTGCGCAGCGACCAAGACAAGATGAAGCGGAGCCCGGGGACTGGGGGTTCTCCGAGCTTTTTCCCCCCGCCCCCACGCCCCGCGCCTGCTGCGGACGCTGGGCTTGGGCCCAGGCTGGCCCTCCGGCCTGGCTGGACATGGCCCTAATAAACGATCCCACAGCCTCAGCCGGCTCATTGCTGTGCCTGCTTCCAACACCTGCCAGGGTAGACCGAGGCCCTTGGTCCCCTCGTTCTGCAGTTAATTTGTTAATTTTATTCTTGATCACCTGACCTTTGCTCTTTTAGGAGTCTCCCCATTTCCTCATGTGTAGCTGGGGGCGGGGAAGAGGGGTCATCCCCTCCACCTGTCCATGATGTGTTCTAGTGTCTCTGCATTAGCTCATCCTTCATCCTTCCACCTGTCCTTGTGTGTTTATTCTGCCATTCACTCTGGGCTGTTTGGCTACTTTTTGCTGCTCTATGAGATGGTGCAGTTCTGGCCCCAGGCCCCAGGTCGGGGAGAGAGTGGGGTTCTACTGTGTGACATTCAGCTTAAGGCCCCTTGGGTCCACCCTATGGACTGGGGGTCTGACACTCTCCAGTTGTCACAGAAGGGAGAGGGAGAGGTGCAGACCACAGGGCTATAGGCCTCAGATCTGAGGTTAGGGGTTGAGGTGAGGGTCATAAGACTCCAATGGAGGGACCAGGCCCTGTGATTGAAACCCTCCCTTGGTCATTTTGAAGACGTCAGTCCTGTGTTAACAGAAGACTCATCTCCTTGTCAGTGGTCAGATGCCAATCCCCGGGTTCTATGTTCCAACTGTCTGCTTTGAGGTCTGGGCTTTGAGCTCCAGAGGGTAGCCTCGGCCTCCCCTGTTCTCTGTGGCTTCTGGGTGCCCTCTGCTGCCCAAGGGATCCTCCTGCTGTCAGGCTGGGAGGAAGGCCCTGTGCTCTGCCTATCTCCAGTGTTTTTCAGCCCATAGGAATTTGGGGCCTGGAAGTTCTCCCCAAGGTCTGGCCCTCCCCTCCCCTTTTGGAAAGCAGCTTGCATTATCCTTGAAGTAGACTTTTTTTCTAGAGGGGTAGGGTAAATGTCCAGTGGAGGGTAGGCAGGAGATTCTATAACTCACTGAGACTTGGGTTCCAGTCCCGGGTTTGCCCAATACTGGTTTTGTGACTTTGGGCAAGTCCTGGAACTTCATGGAGCCTCATTTCCTATTCCATAACCTGGGTGATGATTTTTGCCTTCAAGCAGAGGTGTGAGGATTGAGATGAAAGAAATAAGTCGCCTAACACTGGGGCCTGGCATGTAGTAGGTGCTAAATCAATGGCTCCCAATCTCAAAGTAAGCCCCCACGCCCCACCCTGGTGAGAGCTGTTCTTCCAAATATCTCCACTGGGCATTTGGAGAAACAGAAGCATAGAGAATTTAAGTTCTCCGGTTTGGCTGGCCCCAGAGGTGCCCTGGACACAGGACCCAGGGATGACTGCCAAACCCCAGGCCCTCTTCTGTGTGTATGCTGGCAGAATGGATGGGAATCTCTCACTCTACAGTCCGGAGAAGGTGCCTGGTTGCCAGGGCCTCAGGCTGTAGCCTTCTGCCAAGGAATTCTTGGGTGCTCTGGGCAGGACTCTGCCTCTGGGAGTTGGTGGGCCTTGGAAGAGAAGTGGGATATCCTCTGAGAATGACGTGGGGAAGGCCCTCCTGGAGGAGAATGTCAGGGACCTTGGTCGTCCTGCCCCTTAACCGTACTGCGGGTCTGAGCCGCTGCTTGGGGGGGTGGGGGTTGCGTGGCTCATCACTCTAGGGGACTGGGTCACCAGGAGAGGGGTGGCAAGGGGCAGGGACACTAAGGAAGAGATGGAGACTCAGCGGGCGGGGATAGTTGGGGTAGACCTGAGCCTCAGGAGACAGAGACGGACCTGTGAGCAGTGGGACGGACAGGGGAGACGCACACACCGGACCTGTCCGCAAAGGCGCTCGAGGCCAGCTGACTCAAAGACCGCGGCTGGGCGGAGCCGGGAAGGGGCGGGTCCCGGGCGGGTCCCTGCCCTTCCCCGCCCTCCCCTCCCGGGGCGTCACGTAGGGCGGGCGGAAGCGCCCGGCCGGGTGGGCGCGCCTGGCCTGCGGCAGCGAGTTGGGTACAGCGCAGGAGTCCGTGCCGGCGCCGGGAGCCCGGGTCCCCCAGAGTGGAGTCCTCGCTCAGAACAGGTCAGTGCGGCAGCTGGGGCCTCCCGGTCTGGCGCTCCTTCGCCAGGTGTGGCCCGGAGTTTCCCCATTCCGCAGAAGGGAACGCCGAGGCGGCGCAGCGACTCTGCGCCCAGCGCCTACTTCCGCGGGCGTTTCTCCGCGTCACGTACTGTGTTTTCTTGTCTGGTGGTGGGAACGGAGGTGGCTTTCTGGGGTTGCGAGGTCGGGCCTGCCTGAGGCCGTAGGGAGGAGGGCAAACCGGCGGGACAGGGGGCTTTCAGCCGTTCGCGCTTTGGGATGAGGGCTCCCAGAATCCGGAGCTCGCCCTCCGTTGGGCGCCTGGCTTTTCTCCTCCGTGAAGTGAAGGCTCCCACTTCGTTGACTGTGGAGACCCTTACAACGCTGCACATTCGCATGACCCCATACCCTGGACTTGGGGCTCCAGTGACCTTGGGCAGGCTACTTCCGGTCTCTGCGCCTCAATTCCCCACCAGTAAATGGGGCCGTGGACTCCCAAGAGCCCCTGCCTGGCCCCGTTGCCGCAGAAAGGTGTGTGTTCACTGAATGGGGTCAGTCCGGGAGTGGGTTATCGGGACTGCAGAGAGCAGACTTGGAGTACTGCCTTGGGAAGATCAGGGTTGGGTATTTGGTCCCAGATCTCCAGGGGTGGTTGGTGCTGGGGAACTCTGTTCAGGAGCCATCACAGTGTAACTTCCGGCTTATGTACTCCCTTTCCACATGTGAGCTCCTGTCCAGGGAGGCTTCCGTGATGCCCAGGCTTGGGGGAGGGGGAGATGCAGGGTAGGACAGATATGTGGAGGTGCTCAGGAAAGGATCTGACTGCGTGCTGAGCCCTGATGTCCAGACAGCACCCAGGATGCCTGTCCTTGGAGAGCAGAGTGTTCAGGCTAGGGGAGACCTCCCAACAAGCTCCTTACAGGGTGGAAGGAGTCTAGCAGAGCCACAAAGACAGGTGCAGACAGGTACTGAGATAGAATCAGACTAGGACTTTTGGAGGCCCAGAAGGGAGGAAGTAACTGGAATGGGCCTTGGCAGTTAAGTGGCAATTCGTAAGAATAAAGGCCCTCCAGAGGAGGGCATAGCTTGTGCAAAGGCAGAAACTTGGGTGGTATTTTTGAGGAATGGCAAGGATATGGGTGTGGCTGGAAGGAGTAGCTAGGGCAGTGTGTAAAGAGAACTTATCTCTGTGTCCTGTGGCAGGTTGGGGATTGTCCACACTCTGGCCTGGGAACTCTGCCTCCCCATTCGCTGCTTGCTCACTGGAGTAGGGCAAGGAGTTGCCGCCCCTGGCAGAATCCTGACAACTGGTGAGATGGAAGTGGCCAGGGACCACTAGGGGCCCAGATTGCCCCAGGCTTCATTAATGAGGTCTCCCCACTCGGCCCCAGACTCCCCCTCACCACCTCTCAGGTTCCAGCTATGCTTTCCACATATCAAGCCTCAGCCCTTTGTGCAGGCTGATTCCCCATCCCCCTTGCCCAAAACCCTCCAGAAATTTTCTCACCATCCAGATCTCCTGGGTCCTTTGGGACTTCGGAGGTGGGCTGCTTATTGCCTCCTCCTGCCTAGCCTTTCAGTCCTGTGTGGTGGCACAGCTTAGGAAGGGACTCCTTGGAGCTCTGGGGGAAGAAGGGGCCTGCAGAGCCATGGGGATGACTGGGACCTGGGGCATTCCTGGGCAGCCACCAAACCCTATGTGATTCTGCAAGTCCCTAAACTTCTCAGAGCCTCCATTTCCCCATCTGCAGGATGAGGTGATAAGCCATGGTCCCATGCTCCAAAGAGAGACTCTGCTAGGGCAGGAATTGGGCCTGAGTTGAAATCCTGCCCCAGCAGTGAGTGAGTGAAGAAAATGGAGAACCTGGGTGGAATAAGTCAGTTCAGAGGGGTAAGGGGCCTCTGAGAGTCCTAGGGGCTGGTGGTGGACTAGCCTTATACTAAGCCTAGGCATGAGCTGGATAGTAGGAGTCCTCCCCACTCTGCAGGGGCCCTCTCCCCTCCCCACTCTACTCCCTCTGTAGCCAAGCTCAAAGCCATCCAAACAAGTAGCCTCTGTTCCCAAGGTTGGGGGGAGGGGAGGCAGCCCTGGGCTGCAGGCCCGCCTGTCCAGGGCTGACCCTGGCCCCCCAGCCTTCACTCTGGATCTTAACCCTTGGGGACCTGGGATGAGCCCTGGGCTGCTTGCAGGCTAGTACCCCTTGCCAACTAGCTGTTCCCTTCACCCACTTTCTGTTGCAGCAGGAGGGGATGTAGTAGGAAGGACATGAGTTAGAAATGGAGAAGGAAGGAGGTAATGGAGGTGACAGGAAGGCTGGAGCATATTTGGCTATGGACAGTCCAAGACCATTTGGCCCAGAAGGTTTTTCCACAGATGGGTAGGTCAAGGACCAGAAATGGAACCAGGATCACACAGCACACTCTGGGTGTGTGTGTGGGGGTCAGGACTGACCCTGATTCCTAGTCTGGGCCCTTTTGGGTAAAGGAGGGGGAAAGGAAGGGAGCTGTCCTTGATTTGAGCACTTACTGTGTGCCTGACACTGTGCATTTGTTACTTTATCTAACATAACATCATTCCAGGAGACAAGGATCACTGTCCAGTAACATAGGGGAAGAAATAGCCTCAGGAGAGCCAAGTACTGGCGAGAGTGACATGTCAGCAAACATGCGCAGTGCAGTGCTTTAGGGCCTTTTAAGCATATTAACCAGTTTTGTTCTCCCAACAACCCTAAAAGGGAGGTACCACGCTACAGATATAGAAAGCGAGGTACAGAGAGGTTAAGTAACTTGTCTGAGATTACAGCAAATAAGCAGAGGCAGGACCAGCACGCAGCCATTTGTTTTCCTCCTTTGGCCTGATTTCCCCTCCCCCAGCCTGACCTTACTCCTCAGTCCAGGGTCCCACTCAGTGAGGGGCTTTCCCTTGGGTGGCCAAGGCAGTTTCAAGCACAGTGTGCCCCCAGCTAGGCAGACTCAGCCCTTGCTCAGGCGGCCTCTTTCGCCCCCTTCTCTGGTCTTAGGCTGGATTTGTGCCACCCCCACCCCTCACAGCCCTGTGCCAATGGGCATTTCGTGTTTCGTGAAGGGGCTCTGGGCTAAGGGTGGCTGCTTCAAGGGTCTGAACAGCAGGAGGATATGGCGGGCCCTCTAAGCCACTAGAGGTGCATTCTGCACAAAGCTCAGAGCCTGCTGCTGATTCCACACCAGCACCCGCAGCCCTGATCAGAGAGGCATCTCGTCCACTTAACCCCACCCTTGTGTGTCAGGCCCTCAGACCTGCACATACATTCCAACCCGGGCTCTGGGGAAGTCAGTCCCACCCAGCCCAAAGAGGCAGATGACCCCAGGCATCAGCGATGGCCTGGGATGGAGGGGAGGCAGTGCTCGGATGATCTTCCACATGACCTTCCTATGGATTCAGCTGTCTCATTCTTTGGAACATAGTTAAAAAAGGGAAAAGTGTGTCCCATAATTAGGACATCTGACCCAAACCATTGGGACAACCAGAGTGGCTGGGAGGGGATGTGAATTAAATGACCATATCAATAGCAAAATTGTTGGTTAATAGTAATAATTATATTAGCGGTAGCAATTGTTTCTTAGAAGCTTATCATGTGCCGACACTGAGCTAAGCATTTTATGTACTGATTTTATTTAATCCTCAGCAATAGTCTTACGGGATAGGCATCATTCCCATTTTACAGATGAGGAAATTGGGCCCAGGGAGGTTAAGTGATTTGCCTAAGATCATCTGTTACATAGAAGAGGTGGGAATCTGGATTTTTATTGCTTCACAGTGAGAACCCTGAGCACTGGGAGGTACTGCAGACAGAAGAGACCCAAACCCTGTCCACCCCAGGAACTCCCAGTCAGGGTGGCAGGCGGGGACTGGAGGACTCCTTGGTCAGGTGACATTGCTGGTGAACAGCTGTGGCATTGGGATGCCTGCAAAGGCCTCCTGTTTGCAAACTGGACTGACAGCTGTCATGTCCTGAGCCCCATGAGCCCAGCCCTCGAATGAGCATGTCCTGTTTCTCCAAGACCCCATTCTGCTGATGAGGAAGCGGGATCAGAAGAAGTAAGTGACCTGCCTTGGCCTTTCAGCTGAGGGAAGGGAGAGCTGAGACTGGCAGCCAGGCACTCCTCCCTGCCTGGGGCCTGGTCAGGGCCTCCTTAGGCACTGCCCACTTGCCTTGTCACAGGACCGTCTTCCTCCCTCACCCGACCTACCTGGAACCTGATTCCTCTCAAGTTGCTTGGGAGCTGGTACAGCTGGGTGTCAGTGACAGAATGAAGAGACCTGGGGAACATAGTTCCAGAGCAAAGAGGACAAAAGAAGCAGAGACCAGCTGTGGTCAAGAGTGTGGTTCTTATGGTCAGAGAGGCCCAGAGGAGGGCTCAGGAGTCAGGCCCCCCCTTCTCCCAGGAGGGAGGGATGCGCAAAATCCGCCCCTCATTGTCTTCACTGTGAGGGCAAGGGGGAGGGAGAGGAGGATTGGGACTCTCACGGGCATGCCTCTGTCCCCCAGTCCCAGGCCATGGAGTCTTAGGTGCCCAGGGCTCCTGGGGGAGCCTAGCCCAGCCCCACCTCCTTCTGGCCAGGCCAGTGCTGGGGTGGGTCAGCTCCCAGAACAGGGGAGTAGTAGCAGGGCTGAGCTACCACTGCATATGGTCCCCCAGGTGCCAGAGTCTCCTCTGACACCTTCCCTACCACCCCAGGGGGTACTGCCCACCCCTGGGCATCACCTTCTCTCTTCCCCTCCTTCCCGCCATAATTGGGGGGCAGGGCTCTGCCGTCATGAGCCCTGGAGTCAGGAGCCTGTGGTCTGTCTCTGGCTTCTGGTTTAGTAAGAGGCCTTGGGCTGTGACTTATCTTCAGTGGACTCAGCCTCCCTCGAGCTTCAGGGAGGGAGCAGGAAGATCCTGGGACTTCCCAGACCCACCAGCCCTGAGGTATGGACTGGTCAGGACAGGAATCAAGCAAACTAGACAGGTGAGGGGTGAGATGGGGTGGGGAGCCTTCTCTGTCCTGCTCCACTCCCATCCTCCCTCTCCCCACATTAGGCAGCTGGGATTTTAGGATTCTGAGATTCTAGGTATTGGGAACTCAAGGATTCTAGGGTTCTATGTGCCAGTGACTCCCAGCTTTCAAATTTACGAAATTCTAGGTTCTAAGAAGCTGCAAAGCCTCAGATCGGGCAGGTGGTCCCAAGCCAAGGCTGGGCCTTGTGCTGCCCCTTGGTTGGCTGGTGCCAGGTAGACAAGGCCTGGAGAATTCCTCAGGGCTACTTGAGGGTGTGAGTGGCCCCATGGGCGTCCCAGCCCTTTGTGCTCTCTGCATCGACCACCCCCAGCATACCCGGCTGCTGCCTCTCAAGAAATCTGTGAACCAGGCTCTAGAAGGAACTAGGTGGTAGCAGAAGAGACAGCCATCTTGGTGGGGAGCAAGGAGGGGCTAGACAGGGGCCAGGCTTCCTCTTCAGATTGTCAGGCTGCCCTCCTGGATACCAGGGTGGAGTTGAGGGATGGCCCAGGGAGGGCTGGTGGCTGGCTGGGTCACACTGCTGGGTGAACCTGGTCCTCCCAGGGCCTGCAGGGGATGTGGCTTCGCAGGTCCAGGGCCAGCCTTGGAGGGCCAAAGCCAGGCTCAAGGGCCCTGATGGAGTGGTGGGTGGAGACTTGAGTGAAGGAGCCCAAGAGCCTGAGGGGCACCCGTCCTCAGGGAGCAGGGGACCTGGGCCTTGGCCAAGGGTCGGCGAGTATTTCAGAGTGCCTTACCCCAGCTCCTTCCGGTGCCCATGAGGGCCTGTGGGCACAGCATTGCCCTCAAAGGGTAGTGGGAGCAGCCCTGTGGGGAGGAGGCCTGTTTCCTCCCTGTGGGGGAAGAGCCAGCTTTGGAAGGCTTCCCTGGCGGGTGAGCCCCTTCCCGCTGCCCATCCCTCTGGGTCTGCCTGTGAGGTGCTCACGCTTGGGCTCTTGGGCCCGGGGGCCCCTTGGAGGACCTGCGCTCTTGCCTTTGGGTGGGTGTGATCAGGACCCAGCGCCCCTCTGGGCTCGGGCAGGAGGTGCTGGCTCCGCGGCCCTTGGCGTGAGGGCCGGTTGAGGCTTTCGCCCACTTGAGTGGGGACCCTCCTGCAGGCAGACTGCTGTGTGGCTTTGCAGCTAAAATGTGACCATTTGTTTCTAAAGGCTGCCCTGGCCTCGCAGGTAGAAATGAGAAGCACCTCCTGGAGCACAGGGTCGGGGACTGAGGTCTGCCAGATGACAGCAGGATAGCCTTGGGGTGGGGTCCCCCTTGCTTGATGAAGGGGTGCTAGCACCGCAGCTAAGGGCCTGCCTGTCACTTCCAGCTGGGGCTGTTCTTCCTTCTGTCTCCTCAGCTCTGCAGATGGACATGCTAAGCCTCTGGAGGTTGGAGGCTGAAGATCCAGGGAGTGTCAAGTGGTTTTAGTGGTTCTGTTCCAGTTCCAGGACATGAACCAGGTCACTCATTTGCCTCTGTTGCCTGTGGCCTGAAAACCCACATTTCTCAGTGCAGGGCCAGTCTTGCTTCTATGAAGGTAGGGCATTTGTTGCTTCAGTACCTCTGAGGTCACCTGAGGGGACCTCCCCCTCCCAGTTCTTCCAAGGAAGAGGCTAGTGGAAGGGGGTGGGGAGCTCAGGCTCGGGGCCTGGGTCCTGATCCTGACGTGTGTGGCCACGGTTAGGTTGCCCCTCTTTGGGGCTCATTTTCCTCTTCTGGAAGCGGGGCAGGTTGAAGTAGGTGCTTCCTAAATGTTAAGGAGCAGGTGGTTGGGACTGTGGAGAGCTGGGAGAAGGCAGGAGGCCTAGAGCTGTAACTGGGTGGACACCAGGGGAACGGGAAGTGGTCTGGGAGATGGGAGGCCAGGTTCTGCCTACAGTTTGGCCGCTGATTGCAGTGTGAACTTCGGGCAAGTCATCGCTTGCCTGGGCTTCTTGTTCTCCATGTGTGTAATCGGGTTCAGTCAATAGATATTCACTGTCTGCTAACCTTGGGCTTGTAGCTGGGAATGCAGGGGAATTGAACCCTGAACCCTGCCTTCAGGGAGCCTCCAAATAAGGCAAGGGTGAGAGAGTGTGTGTGTGTGATGCAGTCACAGGTAGTGGTGTCCCATGGCTATGACCATGGGAGTCAGGGACTGCTTCCTGAGCAGGTGACAGTTGAACTTGAAGAGCAAGGTGGAGAAAGAAGTTCTAAACAGAGGAAATTCAGTGCAAGCAAAATCCTTGAGGTAAAGTGTCAGGCAGTGGGAGTGGAGGGAATGAGATCCAAGAGGAGGAATAAATGGCAGGAGCCAGAGGGTAGAGGCCCTTTGAGCCCCCCTGGGTAATGGGGAGCCGTGGAAGGTGTAGGCAGGCAGGGGAGGGGGCAGTGGTCGGTTTCAAAGAGTCCTGGAAGTCTGGGGTGGTTCTGCCCTGCTCTAGAGAATGGTTGAGGGGCGGATAGCATGAGGGGGCCTGAGAGTCAGCCCTTCGCCTGTGTGGGTGAGGACTCCCCCAGCAGTGGTTATTAGGCCAGCACAGAAGGAAGTGGCTGGGACAGCGCAGAGGGGGAGAGAGGGGGCAGGCCCAGCCACAGAGGGTGTCGAGGAGACTCAGGGTTGAGTCTTTGACTCCTAGACGTCTTGTCTGAACCTTGACATCTGCCTCATCCAGCTGTCCCTCTCCTGTGTCACAGCCCTTGGACCTGAGCTCCTGACCAGGGCGAGCCAGGCCTGTGTAGATGCCCATTCAGCCGCTTCCCCGGTGGCTGGACCCTTCTAGCTACTGCGGATAGAGCTGTGAACGAGCCGAGGCCCCTGCCCTCCAGGGGAGCCTGACGAGGAGCACAGAAATGTTTGTTACAGTGTCCTGGAAGGACAAGTGGGGCCCAGAGACATGACACGGGGTCGGGGATAGGGGCCGATGGAGACACGTCTTTAGGTAGAATGGTCAGGGAAGGAAAATCCTGTTTGAGAAGGTGCTGGAAGGAGTATGGGAGTGAGTCAGGCAGAGGGCGCTCCAGGGCCCAGCCCTGCGGCGAGGCGGCAGCGACAGACGGCAGGCCTGGTGAGCCCTGTGCTCACTGGCTTTTCCTCTGAGGGAGGTGGGAAGTCACTGGGGAGGGAGAACAGATTTGGGATCAGTTTTGAATGTATTTATTCCTCACCAGCCTGCAAGGTGGAGCTGTCATAATTTCCATAATACAGATGGTGAAACTGAGACTCAGAGAAGTTCTGTGAATTCCCACGCCTCACAACAGTAGAAACCCCTGCCAGCCTGTCTGCCCGTCACCCTGTGCTCCATCCCCAAAGCACCCTGCTACCCCGTGTGGCCTGCTGCTGTCTGCACAGTAAGGGTGAGTGCCAGCAGGGCCTTCACGGTCCCTTGCCTGCTCTCACCTTCCCTCTCCCACCTCACCTGTCCTCCCTGCCCGCTGCCCTGTCTCCACACTGTCCCTTCGGAAAAAATGAAATGGAAAGAGGGGCCTGGTTCAGATTATAGCTCCTGTGCCATCTCGGGCAAGTTACTTAACCTCTCAGAAGCTCAGTTTCTTCCTCATCTGTAAAGTGGGCTAAAACCATCCCCCTTCTAGGTTGTTGTGGGGATTATATGAAACTATCCATTCACCTGTTTAACACAGTACCTGGTAGTTGGTAAGTACTCCATAATCACGACCTTTTGCTGTTCTAAGCAGGGATGGCTGGATCAGGTAAGTGGATTAGAATGTTCCCTGTGAGTTGGCGGGGAGAGGTCAAGTCAAGGAGTCGTGTGTAGTTAGTGGGGGAGGCTGAGGTCACACAACAGATTGGAAGCCAGAGCCTGTGGGCCTCATCCCCATCTCCCTCTCCTTCCTTCCTCCCTCCTGGCCCTGCCCTGGTCACCTCCACCCCTGGCACAGGCAGGTTCCCCTCTCAGGTGCTGGCAGTGGGGGGCCTGCTTATCTTCTGGCTTCTCCATCCCTTAGAGGGCAGGGAAGGTTCCTGTTCCCCTGGGCCGCTGGCTCTGGAGTGCAGAGGAGCCCACCCAGTCTCTCCTCCCAGGTGGACAGGGACATCAGGTTCCCATTCAACCCAGAGACGGTGGAGTCCAACGGTCTTCCTTTCCCCTCTCCACTCAGGGCCAGGATTGGCCCTCAACCCCTCCGGTGTGTGGTGAGGGTCCCAGCATGTGACTCTGGTTCTGTCTGCTCCTGCTGCCTGGAATCCTATCGTCAGCCCTCTGCACTCCTGTCTCCTTGCAGTCAGCCCTGTTTCTTCCTGCTTCTGCTTTATTTATAGTGTTGAGTCCCCCTGGCCCCCCGTGGGGGGCAGTGGTCACAAGTGGGTCCTCCAGGAGTCACCCTGTGCCGCTTCAGGCTTCCCTCTTGCCCAGCACCTGTGGTGGGGGGTGGGAGGGTGCTCCGTGCCCTGCCTGGAAGTCCCCAGCCCAGGAGGGTATGTCTGGCTGAGGGGCAGGGGGCCAGGCCAGAGCCCGCTGTGCTGGTGGGAGTGTCCCATGGCTGCGCACGTGCTTTGGGGCCGGGGGGGTCACCTTCAGTGTAGGAGGGCAAAGTTGAGGCCTGAAAATGAAGAGCAGGGGCAGGGGAAGCCAGATATGGGTCAGGGCTAGGAGCTCTGCCTCGGTTAGAGGAGTAGGCCAGACTGTGCCCTGGCTGCAGGAGCCAGGGAGGAGGGCCCAGGGGTCCAGGCAGGCTGGGAGGTCTGGGGTGGATGGGGGCAGTGGGATGGAGAGGAGGGGTGGGGGGGTGTCAAAAATATGGTAATGAGGAGACAGTAGAAAGGGGAGGGAGTGGTTTTCCAGAGTGGTCAGTTTAGAGGTGAGGGCCACGTGGATTAGTGTGTCAGAAACATTTTGAGGAGGCCTAAAAACCAAACCCATTTAGCTTTCAGCTTCATTTATTTGCAAGTAAGGTACTTCAGACATTCACACTTCACACCACACCTTACTCCCTATCTGACCCTCTGCAGGGTGGGACTTGGGCATAGGAGGGTCCTTGGGGAGGTTCGGGAAGCCTGTGTGAGGGTCCAGGCTAGGGTGGGCTTGGATGCTGTCTAGAGGCCAAACCACATGGGCCCAGGAGTCTCATGTTTACTAATGGACCTCAGTCCATTTCCTATTTGAAAGTCTGTGGGCTGTGCTCTGCTCCTGGCCTCTGGGTCCCTGATGAGTAGACCTTATTTCATAAGCTGTGTCTTAGACCTTCAAGAGGATAAGATGGTCAGGGGAGGGAGCTTCAGGTCTCAGTCTCTCCTTTTCCGGTTCAGATGGCCCAGAAAATCATCAGTTTTGTTTATGACAGTTCTCTTAGTAGTCTATGCATGTTACATTTAAAACCGTAAAGCTACTTTATAATAATGGTTTTGGGGAACAAACTGGGACAAACTTGATTCTGATAGACTTAAAGTGTTTTTATCATTTTTTTCTCCTAATTATAAGTGATGGGCAACTGTAAAAACTTTAAATAGTAAAGACATGAAGGAAGTAGGAAGTGATAATCTTTTAGGATTGGGGTGGGAAATTGAGGTCAGGGGAATCCACTGTCCCTCAGTCTTTAGTACCCCTTGATTATCAGAAAATTAGTTGCACATTTTATTAGGTTGATGCTGGTGGGGCTGCCTCAAGAAGGTTGTTAGAATATCCTGCCTCTCCCAGGTCCACTGTGTGCACGCTGTGCACCGCCCAAGGGTACCTGCTGGGTGGGGAGTGGGGTGAAAGGAGAGGGAGGATGGAAGCCGAGCGAGCAGTGTGTCCTCTTTGCTGAGCTGCATGCCCTGCTGTGGGTCTCCTGAAAGAAGAGGCGGGGTTTTCTGATTTGCTCCAATGCCTGTGTAGGTTGGAGACAGCCCTGCTTTCTTTGGAGAGGGGGCTGGTGAGTTTAGTGTGGGATGGGGAATATGGTGCCGTGGGCCACCGGGGAGCAGGTCCAGGGGGCAGGGGCATGTCCTGCAGGCTGGAGGCAGGGAGTGGTATCCGGGGTGATTGAGATTCCAAGGTACTAAGGGGGTCCAGACTAGACCCTGTGTGTGAGGCCAGTACCATGGGCCTCTCTGCTCAGGACTGGCCAAGGCCTTGGGGCTAGGGACAGGAAGTGTCTCTTAGCAGTAGAGGAGTGAACAGATGACAAGTGAGTATGGTCTCTACTACACAAATGCTGACATATCATAGTCATTTGGGTGACAGCTCTGCTTTGGGGGAAATTGAAGGTCAGAATGAGGCATCACCTGCTCAGGGCTTCAGGCAAGAAGTGGTGGAGCCAGGACTGGAACCCTGACTTGCCTTGCCTCCTCGGAGGTGGGGACTCTGGCCTGGAGCTCAGGGACTTGCCAGTGGCCCCCAGGTCCCCACCAGGTGGCTGAGGCAGCTCTTTGTGCACCCGGGCCCCTGGGGCCCCAGCCCAGTCTGCACTGCCCTGAGTGCCGCCCCTTGTCAGCCCCTACACCTGCACCCCCAGAGGACGGGCAGTGCCACAGATGGGATGGGGCAGGAACCTGGGGTCAGGGTGAGTGACAGCGCAGAGATTTGGGGCTGGGGTAGGGCAGGAGACCCCAGTGTGCCTCCCTCGGACTAGTGCCATGGCCACCAGTCCCAGAGAGACAGAAAGTAGTTCTCTTGGCCCATGGGTCAGTCAGCTGCTCGCCTGGGGGCTACACCTGTTACCTTGTGGGGCTGGAGGGCGCTGGCTGGTGCAGAGGCACAGGAGCCACTTCTGCATCCTCTGCGCTGGGAGCCCAGCCCCCACCTAGTTCCTCATATCTACGGGAAGTGTCTCCAGTCCTCTTGCCTGCATTTTCGGAGTCCTGAGAACGCCCAGGAGGCCGAAGACCGAGGGTGGCCCTGCTCAGAGGCATCACCTGGTGACTGGACTGAGGGGCCCAGGAGGGGGCTGGGCATTAGTGGGGCTCTGGGGTAATGTTGCAAGGGAGTGTGGGACTGAAGGCTGTGTGTGTGGGTGGCAGATCTGTTGTGTGGCTGCTGGGTGGGGTGGGAGGTGTGTGTCCCTAGAGGTTATGTGAGGTGTGCATTTGTGGCATGGGTGGGGTGTGGTTTGGTGACCCAGTCTGGTCGAAGCTGAATGTATAGTGTTCTTGGTTCCTGTGTGGGGAGCTCTGAGGGGTTTCCTGAGGTCTGGATGCTGAGGTCCCTGCCCAGCCTGCCTGGGTTGTGGGGTGGTCTGCAGGGAAGGAGGAGGTTGGGGGTGGACCAGCTCACGCCTCAGGTCTGGACCTTGGGCCTGCCTTCCTCACCTTCCACTCCTACCGCTGGGCCTTCCCCTGAACCCAGAGCACAGCTCTGTGCTCTTAGGGACCTGAGGATGCAATCCAGGGAAGAGTCGTGGCTGAAGGTACTCCAGAGCTGAATGTGGAAGGAGTTAGGACCTTCAAGGCTATCCTGACTGAGGCCTGACCATGCAAATGAGAATGCAAAGGAGGCTCACACCCTTGGGTCAGCAGGCTCTTGGGGCAAACAAAGGCAAGTCCCCAATCCTCTCCAGATGTCACTGACCTCTTCACATGCCCCATTCCTGCCCCACTGGAATCTCCCGTCTCTGTATCTGCCAGGTCCTTCCCGCCCTGGGCCTTGCACACATAGTTCCTGTTGCCTGGAAGGGCAACCTCCTGCTTACCCTTCAAGGCCCACTTCCCAGGAGTGCCCTCTGGAAGCCTCGCTGACTCCACCAGGCAGAGGCAGTCACCTCCCCTGAAGGCCTATTGGCTCTAGCCAGTGACCTGGGCAACTCTCCACCTCACACAGCCTCCATGAAATGGGTAAAATCCCAGGCTTAGGATTGTCATGAGGATGACTGAGATGAAGATGGCAGTCTGGCATGGGCTGGGCACGTAGGAAATGAAGGGAGTGGCAGTGTGCCTGTGCTCAGGGCTCTTGGCCGTCCATCTTGTGGACGTAGAATTGGTGTCCCCAGTCAGTAGTGGGCACAGCAGCACAGGGGAGATGCTGGGCTATGACACAGAAGGGGCCATGAGATTTAAATTTTGCCCTTGGTGGTTGAAATGGTAGTTAGAGGACAGAAGGGTGAAAGCTTTGGCTCTAGCAAGAAGGACTCAGGCCAGACTGAGAAACGACTGCTGGCAAAAATTAGAGAGCCCAGACAGCTCTTACTTACCCCTGGACTGAGTGCCCTTGTGAGGCCAGCCAGGTGCTGGGCTCTACTATGGAGGGCTAGGAGGACAAGGAGGGCTGCAGACTCCCAGGCTACTCCAGGCCAGGTTGGGGGTCGGGTGATGGGCCCCACGCATGGAATAGCCAGAAACAGAGCAGGAGCAGTGCAGAGCTGCATGGCTCAGCCTCCCAGGCCTAGGGGCCAGAGGGGGTAGGCAGGGAGGACTTTCTGTAGGACGCAGCCTGGAATCAGTACCTGAATGTGGGAGGATGTGGTTCATTTACTCATTGTCAGAAGACATTCTGGGGGGCTTCCCTGTGCCAAACTGGTGCCTGGTGTGCAAAGTGAAACAGAGGGAGTTGTGGGCCAGCCCAGCCCGGCTGGGGCTTGAGGTCACGGACCACTTGGGCAAGTCACTTCCTCCCTGTGGGTGTTTGTTTCTTCATCTGTTAACGTCAGGGCAGGAGAAGGTTGAAGGACGGGCCGAGGAGCTGGACTTGAGGGTGCCAGAACCATGGAAGGACTATGAGCCACCGTGGAGCATAGTTAGCAGAGCAGAGGGGCGAGAGGGAGGAGGAGAAGCAGGTGGGTGGTGGGGTGTTGAAGCTGAGCTGGGCGCTTGGGGTGGGAGAGGAGTGGAACCCCCCAACCTGTGCCATGCTTTGCAACAGGATGACACTCCCCTCTCCTGGGTCCCTGCTTCCCTGGGGCTGGGGACTCAGTGACCTGTCCGTAGCTTGAAGGGCCAGGGTGGAGCCAGTGAGGTACTTGCCTCAGGTGCGCAATATAAGGGGGTAGGAGTAAAAAACTCAGTAATCAAGATAAATCATGTTTTCAAGCAGTATTTTTTAAAAGATCAAAGTTATGAAAAAAAAGTCCAAGATTAACAAAATATCAAAGTTTTACATAAAGAGGTTCAGTACTGCTGATTATTTGTCTCGGGCTCTAGCAGGCTCAGAACTTGTCAGGGAGCTGCCTCCGCCAGGAAGCCTTCCCTAACCCGCAGCCTGATGAGGGCCCTGATGGTTGTTTTTGCTGGCTGGGTGTTGTCTGGCCCGCTGCAGCCTGAGGATCTTGGAGGGCTGGTCCAGGTTTGTGCTCTGGCTTAGGCTTCCAGCTCCTTGAACAGGGCTGTTCTAGAGGGGTCTCAGCGAGTCCCCAAGTCTGACCTTGGCCTGAATTTTTTAGTGCAGGAATAGGAACTTGAGAGAGGCCCGGGAGGGGGCCGGGCCCTCTCAGGGACAGAGTGGCTTCCTGTTTCCCAGCCCTGTCGTTCCAGTGGAGTGGCCAGGGCCACCACTAATGAGCCCATGCTGAACCTGTGCAACAGTGCCAGGCCTGCAGCAAGTGTTTATTGTCGCTTCGGAGAGCCAGTGAGCAGAGTGGTGGAGAGTCTGAAGTTGCGCTGTCCACTAGAAATGTGACGTGAGCCACAAGAGCAATTAAAAATTTTCTAGTAGTCACATTGAAATTAATTTTAATAATATATCTTATTCAAATACCCAAAACATTATCATTTCACTGTGTAGTAAATAGAAAACATTATTGAGATATTTTATATTCTTATATTTTGTACTAAGTCTTCAAAATCCAGTGTGTACTTTACACAGCACACTTCATTATGTGGCCCAGTGTTGAATGTTAATAGCCTTATGTGTCAACTATTGCATCCTGTGTTAGACAGAGAGTTCTAGACTATTCAGACTGCCCCTTCCTAGCTGTGTGATTTTGAGCAAGTTATTTAACCTCTCTGTGCCTCAATTTCTTCATCTTAAAATAGGAAGTATGTGACTTACAGGGTTGCTATGAAGGTTAAATATGTTATAAAAAGTGCTTAGGTCCATGGCATACAGTGAGGACTATTTATGGGGTCTCTTCTTTTTTAAAGTCATCATTTGAATAGCACTACCATTTTTTGCCAACTCTTCCTGAAGTACTAATTACTTAAAATTTATCTTTAAAATACTCACTTATCAAACATATACCTATTTTAGCCCCATCCTAAGAAATAATTATGGAATCTACTTAAGGTACTTACCTAGTAAATTAAAAATATTCACCAGTACCCGCTAAAGTCACCATGCAGAGCCCAGCAGTTTGCGACTGACCCTGCTGTAGTAGCAGGAAATGTGGCTCTGCCCCAGACCTGCCCCTCACACACACACACATCGCCACCCCCGTATCCCACACAGAGCCCTGGCCATCACAGCTTCCTGGGGGCCTGCCCTCTGGGATGGCCGGTTCTTTCTCCCCCTGTCTGAAACACCCTCTTTTGTTCCCCACACATGTTGAGGGACAGGGCTTCTGGGGTCTCATGCCTCTGCCTCAGTTGCCCACCTCTTCCCTCACTCCAGCTGCCAGGCTTAGTGGAGAGGGTCCTGTCTCACAGGGTCTCCCCAGCATCTCCCACCTCTCTCTGTCAGGCTCTGCATTATGCAGGAATGCCAAGTCCTGGAGCTGCATCTGACCCCTCCTGGCATCCTGCCTGGGGCAGTCCAGTTTTCTGGCCAGGACCAGCAGACCCTACCTCAGTTGGTCCCCTACACATTCAGAGACTGAGGAGTCCTGACTCCCCTTTACCACCTGTGTGGCCTCCACCTCTGGGCAGGCCTGTCTGTCTCCTCACCCCTGCCCTCCCTGAAGACCTTGCTATTATTGTCTTACCTTCACCTCCACTTTCTATCAGGCTCCCTTTCCTCTTCCTCTACTTCTTCCCCATCTCTTGCTTTCTTCCCTCATTCCCTGTCCCCCTGCCCTGGTGTCCCAGCTGCTCAGAGTGTCTGGCCTCAGGGACTTTCATCCATTTTGAAAACAGGTTGAGAGGCAGAGAGAGGATGAGGCCTAGAGACCTTGAAGAGCATCCCAGGAGGGCTTTGAAGGGGTGGGACCAGTAGGGCCCAGCGGATTGGGTGGGAGGGTGTGTATCTCCTTATTTGATTTCCTTTCTTTCCTGGTGAGTTATGGTCTCTGTCTCATTCCCAGGTGTTCACATTATCTTTTAAATCGCATGTATTTTTTTTAGAAGAGGGTGCAAAATTTAAAAAGATGCAGTGAACGGTGACCCTCCCCCTTGTGTCCTCCCAGCTGCCAGCTCTCCTCCCCAAAGGCGGTTGGTTCCTTGTGCACCCAGCTGGAGGTATCCAAGTCTGTGTGTGCATGTACATGTAACCGACCCTGGAACAACACAGGTGTTAACTTGTATGTAGATCTTCTTCAATAAATATATTGGAAAATTTTTCATATATTTGAGGCAATTTGAAAAATCATTTTCTCTAGTTTACTGGAAGAATACAGTATATAAATCATATAACAAAATCGGTGTTAACCAAATTTTTATGTTATTATTAAGGCTTCTAGTCAATAGTAGGCTATTAGTAGGTAATTTTGGGGGGAGTCAAAGTTACATGTGCATTTTTGACTGAGGGTTTGGCACCCCTAACCTCAGCTTTGATCAAGGGTCAAATCTATATGTATATGGTTCCTTTTTCTGTAATCCTTCATCTGTAATTATGTATAAATACCATAATAAAGCACTGCGTTTCCACTTAACAATATATCATTTTATTTGAACTGTAGAATCTGCCTGTTGGTAATGTCGTGCTGGTCAGTCTAACCCTGGAAGAACTGATGTCTTTATAACGTAGAGAGCCAGCTTATCCAAAGCATTGAATATATTTCTGTTTGTTAGTGTCTTCCTTTGGGTCCCTCAGGAACCTTAAAAAAAAATTCACATAGTTCAAAGTTTGGGTGATAGAAAAAGCTGTAGAGTGAAAAGTTTCCTTCTCACCCAGAGGTGGCTTTCCAGGGCAGCCAATGGTGCGGGGGCTTCAGGTTGCATCCGGGGCCCAGTGAGGGTCCCGGGCAGTGTGTGCGTGTGGTCGTGTGTTTTTGTAAAATTTTTCAAAAGTAAGATACTCATTTCTTTAAGTTGAGATGTATTTGACATAGCATATTAGCTTTAGGTATGAAACATAATGATTCTATATTTGTATATATTGTAAAATGATAAGATGCTCTTACATTCTTTTTCATCAAGAGAGCATCCATATTGTATGAGCTCAGATCCCGTGACGTGTGGGTCTGCGTCTGTTCCTTCCTGTCCCCGCAGCCCTCAGTTTTCCTCCTCAGAGGCAACCAGCATCACAGAGTCTCTGTCTATTCAGAGATGCTTTATGTGTTTATCCAGTAGGCACATAGTGATCTATCCTCTCCCTTGGTTTTTTCTTTTCCACATACAGGACAATGTTATGTACAGTTGACCCTTGAACAAGGCGGGGGTTGGGGTGCCAACCCCCCGTGCAGTGGAAAATCCATTTAGAATTTGACTCCCCAAAAACCTTACTAACAGCCTACTGCTGACTGGAAGCGTTACTGATAATATAAACAGTTGATTAACACATATTTTGTGTGTTTTATGAATCATATGTCATGTTCTTACAATAAAGTAAGCTAGAGAAAAGAAAATGTTTTTTCAAGTTGTCATAAATCACCAAAAAATTTTCCAGTGTATTTATTGAAAAAAATCACATGTAAGTGGACCTGCGCAGTTCAAACCCATGTTGTTCAAGGGTTAACTGTATGTTATTTCTGGGCCTTTCTTTAGGGCACTTAACAACATATCTTGGAGGTGATCCCATATTGATGGGTAAGGAGTTTCCTCCTTTTTTTATGGCTGCTCAGTATTCTACTGTATGACGACACTGTAATTTAGTTAACCATTACCCGATTTGTGGATATTTAGGTTCTTTCCAATCTTTTGTTATTATACACGTTACTGTAGCCAGTAACATATGTACTTCATTTTGGATGTGTGTCAAGATTGAGGATAAGTGCCTACAGGTGGCTGGATCAAAGGGCAGATGCCCTTGGGGGTTCCATAGCTATTAAGGCATTCCTTGCCCTTCCCAGACGTTCTCCTAACAGGACTGCCTCACCCTGACTCCACTTAGTATGGGAAGGTTAAGTTCCTTTTCAAATGTTTAAGAACCATTTATATTTTGATTCCTGTGAATTTTCCTCTTCATATTCTTTGCCCATTTTTCTGTTACATTATTGAACTGCTTCTTATTTCTAGGTGGTGCCTTTACGTTTTTAGGAAAATAAGCCATATGTTTGGGATATGAGTGGTGGATTTCCCTTAGTTTGTCATTTATCTCAAGACTTTGCTTTATGGTGTTTTTTAATCGTGCAGAAATGTTTGATTTTTATATAGTTGAGTATTTTACTCTTTATCCTTCTGGGTTTGTCTCATTTCCAAAAGGCTTTGCCTCTCTGAGATGATTTTTAAAATCCTTTCATGGTTTTATATTTTGTAATGAAATCTTTGATACATCTGTAATTTTCCTGTTGTAAGGTGTGAGATAGGAGTCCAGCTTTGTTTCTTGAATGCTCCACAGCTGTCCCAACAACTTAATAATCCATCTTTTCCCCACCAGTTTGAGATGTTACTTTTATTGTATATTAAATTCCTATACGTATTTGGGTCTAGTTTTGAACTTTCTGTTCTGTTCTGTGTAATTGATCTGTCTGTTGAAGTACTAGTAACATGTACTGTTTTAATTACAATGGCTCTACATGTTTTAGTTATGTGGCAAGGCTGATTATCACTCTTTATCCTTCCTTTCCTCCGTCTCTTGCTTCCAGAATTTTCCTGGGTCTTCCTGCTTGTTTGTTTTTCCACGTGAGCTTTCACATCAGCTTGTCTAGCTCCCCCCACTGCAAAAAAAAAAAATTCCGTATGTGTATTTAACAAGATTGTTCATATTCATAAATTCACTTGGAGAGAATAGTATCTTCATGATGTCTTCTATCCAGGAGCATACTGTCTTTCCATTTGTCCAGATCTTTTTGCTCCTCTGTAACGCTCTAGATTTTTCTTCTTACACATTTCTTAATAAGTTTATTCTTAGGGTTTTATATTTTGTGGTGCTATTGTAAATAAGGTCTTTCATCTTGCTTTCTCCCTGGTCACTGCTTATACATACTGATTCTGTTGTGTTAATTTTGAACCTAGCTATCTTTTTTTTAATATAATTTATTTTATTATCATTAATCTACAATTACATGTGCAATATTATGGTTATTGAAGTACCCCTTCATCAGGTCCCCCCCACCAACCCCATTACAGTCCCTGTCCATCAGCGTAGTGAGATGCTATAGAATCACTACTTGTCTTCTCTGAGTTGTACTGCCCTCCCCGTGCCCCCCCAACATTATATCTGCTAATTGTAATGCCCCTTTTTCCCTCTTATCCCTCCCTTCCCGCCCATTTTCCCCAGTCCTTTCCCTTTGGTAACTATTAGTCCGTTCTTGGGTTCTGTGAGTCTGCTGCTGTTTTGTTCCTTCAGTTTTTTTCTTTGTTCTTATATTCCACATATGAGTGAAATCATTTGATACTTGTCTTTTTCGGCTTGGCTTATTTCACTGAGCATAATACCCTCTAGCTCCATCCATGTTGTTGCAAATGGTAGGATTTGCTTTCTTCTTATGGCTGAATAATATTCCATTGTGTATATGTACCACCTCTTCTTTATCCATTCATCTACTGATGGACACTTAGGTTGCTTCCATTTCTTGGCTATTGTAAATAGTGCTGCAATAAACATAGGGGTGCATCTGTCTTTTCAAATTGGGCTGCTGCATTCTTAGGGTAAATTCCTAGGAGTGGAATAACTGGGTCAAATGGTATTTCTATTTTGAGTTTTTTGAGGAACCTCCATACTGCTTTCCACAATGGTTGAACTAATTTGCAGTCCCACCAGCAGTGTAGGAGGGTTCCCTTTCTCCACATCCTCGCCAACATTTGTTGTTGTTTGTGTTTTGGATGTTGGCCATCCTCACTGGTGTGAGGTGATATCTCATTGTGGTTTTAATCTGCATTTCTCTGATGATTAGCGATGTGGAGCATCTTTTCATGTGCCTGTTGGCCATCTGAATTTCTTCTTTAGAGAAGTGTCTATTCATGTCCTCTGCCCATTTCTTAATTGGATTATTTGCTTTCTGTTGAATCTAGCTATCTTAACCAAATTCTTTTTTTGCTCATAATAGCTTCTCAGCTGAGCTTTTTGAGTTTTCCAAAATTCTTATTTTTGGTAATAATAATTTATCTCCTTCCTAGTTTTTATAATTCTTCTTTATTTTTGTTGTCTAGAACTTTCAGAGCAATAATAATAATAATAATAATGAAATGGATATTTGTCTTGCCAGTGGGTTTCAGCCCCGAGCAAGTTCACTATGGATTCAGTGTGACCAAAGAAATAACAGTAGAACATTCTTGGGGTGAAAGGTTTATACCCAACTTTATTTCCATGGTGGCAGGTCAATCACTAGATTGGCTGACTAGGTCTCAGTCTCTGTCTTTGGCGCTGCCCCCACTCCAGCCTCTGCTCTGCTCTCCTGCAGCCATGCCACTGTGTTGCCTAGAGCACTGGGTGGAGACCTTTCTATAGAGTCAATAACGATGCATTGCCCACACGTGTGTAGTGAGCTGCCCAACCAGGGACAGGTGAGAATCCCAGCCACAGGAACCTTCACTTTATCCACAATATCCTTGTCTCATTCCTGAGTTAAATGGAATTTGTTCTGTTATTTCTCCATTAAGCAAGGTGCTGGTTTTTAGTTTAAGGAAGTATCATTCCATTCCTGTTTCAGTAAGATTTTTGTTGAAGTATGCTGGATATTGCATTTTATATGCCTCTTTCATATGCCTCTTCAGTATCTGTGGAGGTGATTGGATGGCTTTTCTCTTTTGGTCTGTTAATCACCTTCTTTCTCCTCATCTGTTTCTTGACTCTTGCCGGGCCAGGAACTCTAGAGTGTGAGGATGGGACCTGAATCCCCATTGCCTGGTACAAGGCTCTTTCGGATGAACAAATGGATGAATGGCCTTTCCTGAACATGACCCCTTTCTGCACTTGGTGGTGGGAGGAGTTGCTCACTCACAGGGCCAGGACCCCAGGGGCTGTGCGATGCTGGGTTGCCTCACCTCCCGGAGCGTTCCGCTCCCTCTGGGGCACGGAGGTGGGAGTGAGGCTCAGCCCTGCTCATACTCTCGGCCCCTGTGCCTGGCCTTCAGCTGGGAACTGGTGCCTCAGAAGGACTTAAGCCCTTGCCTGGATCTTGCAGAGGGCAGTAGGGTTTGTGTAGGGCAGACACAGCTGTTGGCCAGCTTTACAACAGTCACTGTGGCTGCAGAGGGGGTTGAGGGGTGGTAGGAGGTTCTGGGGGGCTTCCTAGAGGATACATGAGCCAGATGCTAGGAGGCCACGGGGTCAGGGGGGTGGGTGCAGGGCGTCAGCCTTCAGGCAGAGGGAGAAGGCTGTGTGCTCCAAGACCTGGCAGTATCTGGCCTTGCCAGGTACATGGGGCTCACGGGAGAAAACTCAAGGACAGAGCTTGACCCCGTGGCATGCGAGAGCCATGTAGGGCTGCTGATCAGGGAACTACAGCTGGGCAGCCATGCCTCTGACCAATGCCCATCTGTCTTTTCCAGGTCTGGACAGAGCCCCACTGGCTGGCCTCTGCTGGCAGGAACCATGACAGAGGCTGGGGACGCAGCCCTGTCGGTGGCTGAGTGGTTGCGGGCCCTGCACCTGGAGCAGTACGCTGGGCTCTTTGAGCAGCATGGGCTGGTGTGGGCCTCCGAGTGCCAAAGCCTCAGTGATGCCCGCCTGATGGACATGGGCATGGTACTGCCTGGCCACCGCCGCCGCATCCTCGCTGGCCTGCTCCGTGCCCTCACACCAACAGCCCCTGCACCCCACCCCACCCCACGGCCTGTACCCATGAAACGTCATGTCTTCCGCTCACTGCCAGTGCGCGCCACTCTACCAGAGCCACTGCCCACAGCTGGAGAGGATGAGGGGCTACCCACTGCTCCCCCCATCCCACCCCGGAGGAGTTGCCTGCCGCCTGCCTGCTTCTCCGCCCCGTCTGCAGCTGCCCCAGACCCTCTGTTGCCTCCACTGCCCGCCAAGCGGCATTTGGCAGAGCTCAGTGTCCCGCCTGTGCC